>OMLF01011609.1:0-15310 GCA_900302615.1 Holocentrus rufus
TTACAAGATCAAAACAGTAAATGTGGCTATAAATATGCAACCGTGAGCTCCTGGGTTACATTCACACCAAAGTGAACTTCCTCATCAGTGAGTGTGTCTTAACAAACCCCTCCCACCTCCTTCACTCTGCTACTACTCCTCAGTGGAGTTTGAACCCCCCTACCAAGAACAATGATGTCTTCCTCCTGGACATCCTGCCAACTTCTGACACACACACACACACACACACACACACACACACACAGAAGTTAACTCTAGTCTTACAGGAAGAAGCCAGAGGAGAGGAATCCCATGAAACCTGCCCCTTGAGTGAGATTCCTTGAATTTACAGTAACCCTCCTGTTATGCTGCTGCTTCCCAGGTTCCTGGCCTCCAAACAGCTGAAAGGGCTTTAAGCACTTTTACTGACTGACTGGCTGGCTGGCTTCTGCATGCAAATAGTTTTTTGGAAAATGGGACCAGGAAAAGAGAAACCGAAATGTGGGTCAAGTGAATGTTTGGTAGCAACTATGCAAGACGATACATGCAGAGTGCCAGCCCTTCCTTTTAAACAACCCGTTCAGTTTGGTGATATTTGCCAACTTAATTGTGGGCTAATGTGCGTTATGTAAAACCAGAAAGTTGACACAAATGTGTAACCAAGCAGCCAAGGCTTCGTAAACACATAATCGCCGCCTTTTGATGAGGAATTAACCGCTACTAAGTTACTCCAACGCTCATCTGTTTCGCATGTAACATCACAGCCAAGCAGCTTAGCACCAGCAACCCGTTTGTTTTAATTAAATGCTTATTAACAGCAAGTATTCACTGGTGAATGGGGCAAATGCAAATTGAATAGCACGGCTCGTCTCACACAATAAACGCCTGTGTTCACACTGCGCGTTGTGAAGTAAACATTGCTACATTGTTACCCCATTTTGAGTCAAACCCGGAGTGGTAAAAATGTTTCTTGTTTAAGTGAGGCTGTAACTGGTGGCTACTTGTATCGGCTCACTTGTTTCACTGCGGTAAATTTAAAAGAACCACGCAAAAACGAGGCAGTAAAGCTCACCAGAAACGGTGTGTGTTGCTCCGACCGGAGTCCCCGACCTCGGAGCTTCTTTTCAGGCCGGATGCCGTCTTTCCCCCCTCCGACCGTGAAAAAGCCGAGCACTGCTTTGTGGTTTCGGTGTGGTACTTTCTTGTCTCAGTGTCGCTGGATATATCCGCGGGGATGTGGCGACATGACTACCCGAGGCTTTAAAGTTACACTCCCGAGGAAAACCAAGAGGCGCTGTTCGTTTGTCGACTGGGGCTCATAGTAGCCGTGAGAAAAGAGATACGATGGTGACTACTGGCTGCTCTGCGTGTGTCCTCTGCCTGCTGACGCTAGCCTTGCCACCACAGCCTCAGCCGTGTCATCAAAATGCCAGCAGGGAAATAGCGCCATCCAACTTCCATCGTGATAAAATGCAGCCAATGTCGCCCCACAGTGGCCCCTTCTGGATGCCTGCAGCAGCACCGACTGACCACGGACAGATATTCGCCATTAGTCATTTCAGCGGAGGAAGTAAATAATTGCAATTACTCATGTTTCTGTAACTGAGTAGCTTTTGAATACTTGTCCTTTTTTTTTTTTTTTAAATATATATGTAAATATTTGTAAGTCAGTAACTTTACTTTTACTTTACTTACTTTACTAAGTACGTCTTATTCAAGTATTGTACTAAGCGACATTTTAAATCATCCACGACAGAGTTCAAATTTTGTATCGTTTATAATAAGCATCATGAATTGACAAATTGTGGAGATTTTCACAGTCAATGGTAAGTCTAAACCAAACCAAACTTTATTTATAGTCATACAATACAATCGTCATACAGTCAAATGCCATCCAATGTGCTTTACAGTTAAGCAAAATGTAGCATTAAAGAGAGGGGAAAAGGAGAAAGAAAAACAATAAAACCCAACATCTACAATACAATATAATTTGATTATATACAGTTTCTTTGGATACAGTACAGAACAGACTCTATACCTACACAGTTAAATCATAGTTTAGTATATAATAAGCTCTGTACCAATGATATGTGGTCAGTCAGAAGGGATGAGAACAATAATCTGGCTTTTCTTTGGTGCAAATGTGGGATTTCTAAATTTAAAATGAAAAAAAAAAATCTCGTTTGTACTTTGTAACCCCTTCCTCTCTTTACTCTCTCCCTTCCTTATAGAATTGCATGGAAAAGATAATCCAGCAGTTATTGTTTCCAAATGGTAACTCGATAACTATGTGTTTCAAAGCTTAAGAGCTTTTTAATGAATTCAGTGATTCAGCTCATGCAAATTAGAGGGTCTAGACTGTCTTCATCCTATGTGCTTTTTCACTTACCAGAAAAAAAAGAAGTACAGTATATACACACCATACATATTCTCAAACTTTCCCTCCAATTTAGTTAACTCCCTGAGCGACAATCCGTCCATGCTGGGTAGCCCCAACAACAATTTAAACATTCACTTCTCTCTGGGGCACGGCCAGGATTCAGGTGGGGGAAAAAAAAGAAAAACTCGAGCAAACAGAAGGCTGCATACTTTCCGGCAGGAGTTTCTGCAGAGCAGAGAGCGGCCTTGTTGAGGGGCCCATTTGAGCCACATCTGCAAGGAGCCAGTTGGCAAAGCTGGGCTGCCCAGCTCTGTGCCTCGGTTGTTTTCTGTCACTCTCACTTCCAGGACCTGCGGTGCCGTGAGTCATCCATCTCTGCACAGATGACTGTGGGTATTAACCAAGCAAATGTACATCAACCACCAGTGTAGCTCCTATAGGAAGCAGGGATTTCCCTCCTCTGTGAAAATGAGGTGATCTGAATGATGTCATTGTACATCACTTCCCAATTACCCTTCCTCAAATAACAAAGCAGGTCCTCACAGGCCCATGATACCTGACAAACAGGGGCCAAAATGGTGTCCACTTCATAAGCAACAGACATTAGCTCACTTTAAGTGCACACAAGTTGGCTGAAAAAACAATTAAAAGGGAAAACAATAGGTTCACCGAATCATAAATCTCATTATGCAAATTGGACATTAAGCCTCCTTATTATGCGGCATTATTCCCCGTCCTTGGAAATCCTTTGCTTTGTTTGTGGTATCGTCCCTGTGGATCCGGCCACTTATCAGATCTGCACGCTTCTCCCTCCCTCTTCCAACCAGCGGTCACTAATCCTGAGAGTCCGGCTGATGTCCTTCCTCCTGTAAGCCCCCACCCCACCCCTGTGGGGCTCGCTCTCCCATACGTCTTCTTCACCTCTCTCTCTCTCTGTCTCTCTCTCTCTCTCTCTCTCGCTCACAGTTCTCGTATCTCTCAACAGTTCAGACGCAGAGCTGAACATGTCTTGGACGCATGCAGCCCTCCTTGTCCTCCTCGCTGTGCTTCTTGCACTTTCATGTGAGTCTGATGCAGGGGACTGTGGGATTTGGGGTCAACATTGTGGATTGATATTTCAGGATTAGGTATTTGGCATAAATGAGCAATGTTTTCTGCTATGTATGTTTCTTGGAGAGGTAAACATAGGAGCTCGGTTTCTCTGCTATTCTGCACGCAGTGTGTTTAAAACATTAATGTCCTGTCCTCTTGACCCAGTGTCTCAA
This sequence comes from Holocentrus rufus, assembly GCA_900302615.1. Taxonomy (NCBI): domain Eukaryota; kingdom Metazoa; phylum Chordata; class Actinopteri; order Holocentriformes; family Holocentridae; genus Holocentrus; species Holocentrus rufus. The sequence continues at coordinate 3,625 of OMLF01011609.1, forward strand.
GAGGGGGACGCTGCAGCTGTGCCTGATGGGAAGGACGGCGGTAAGGATCCAAAAGGTGAGGCGGAGGTAGCTCCATTTCTTTCAGGCTGCCTGCAGAGAACATCGGCTCTCTGTCCGTGTCTCGTGAGCTCATCCCTCCTCCTGCTTCCACTGCAGGCCCGCTGAGGAGGATCTTCATGCAGGAGGCCGACGCCTCAAACTTCTTCAGGCGGCGCAGCAGAAGGGGTGTGAAGTCCCAGGATGAGATTGACGGTGAGGTTTTTGGTGCACGCTGGATTTTGCTCTGCTGGGCCAGCTGGTGTGGTGTGTGGTTGCGTGTATGTGGTAATAGACGGGCTGCAGAGCTACTCCTCCACTGACCTTAAACATTGACTGTTGTGCTATGACTGAAGCCATTCTGCTGCATCCACAGTGGTAAGGATCATATAAATAAATGACGGTTTGGCTGAGTGGCCAGTGAGTGGACATGTTTATGGTTGTCTGAATATGGTTATGACTGTGGGAGAGGTGGCAGCCAGCAGCTGTTAACCATATTCTGGAAAGACGGCAGCCACTGCCAGACCACTGGTTACCCTGCTGGAGGCTGCTGCAGGAGCCACAGGGCAGCATGGAGCATGCACACACACACACACACACACACACACACACAAACACAGCTACACTTAATACAGCTCAGTATTGACATGGAGGTATTTTCCTTACAATTCACACACTGTAAGAAGGTTGAAGTTCTTGAATGAGTGCAAGGCGCTGCTATGTGCATCTCCGTTGACGAGAAGGTGAGAGAGCACACCGAGACGTGCTGTTATGAATTGGAGTTACGTAACAGACTGTGGGCCCATGTGTAACAATAGTCCAGTCTGAAGGTATGAGGAACAGTTAGAAAGCTAATGTGAAGCAGAGAACACAGGGAAAAAAGAGATGGGTGAGTGAGTGGGTGCGTGGCTGTGAGTTGAATGTGAAATGCACCGACACACAGGCACAGGGCAGAGAAGGGTCAGAGGCAAACAAGGGAAAAGTCAGAGAAATAAATTGCTTACTTCTAAGAGCCTCTCTTGCCACAGACTGACATATTGACATACAGCACAACATCGTGCTTGAAGGTAGATGAAATATGCAAAAGGGAAATTTTTAAATCGGTATTGGTTGTGTATTTATCCTGTTCAGTGGTTAAGACGGTGTTGAATTGAGAGGTGAAGTTTTGACATCCAAACCTAGAATTCAGCTCCACTGTGGATTTCAGCTCCAAATGAAAGCTGCTGTTTGGCTTTTTTGGTTTTAGTGGGAGTGGGTGAACCAGAAAGGAGGAGGTTACATGTATTGTGTAAAGATAAATAAAAAAAAAGCTATGACTATCTAGAACCACCTTATTTTCTAAAATTGGAAATTGATTAACCTGCAGTGTTTGTTAGAGATTAACATCCTAAAATAATAGCTGGTTGACTTCCTTATCTTGTCAATTAAATTTATGCTTAATTTGTAGTCTGCTCAAGTCACCAACACTGAGCAGTTCAGATGTAAATCTTCAAGATGCTGTACTAAGTGACTTAAATTCCCAAAGTGAATTCCTTCTGCATGCACAGACCTGTGCTGGGAATGCTAGGATAGGTCAAAGGTCATGACCTGACTTGGGAAAAGTTTGCATGGCCATCTAAAACCCAGTTTGGTCTCAGCCGATACTTCTTACTGCTGTTACTCCCACTATTGTCTCAATCCCGCCTGGATTGGGACAATAGATAAACAATCTATCTTAAAACACATTGTTAAGAAACAGTTATTGGCAATCTAACTTGCATCTCTGGGCCAGTTTTGCTCTTTGGTGGTGCATTTTCCTTTTTTCCCGAGGATAACTGGCCAAAGACAGATGATGAAACACCACGTTGAGATATTTCCAGCTAGAGTGGAGTTTGATAGCTGAATGTTTTTTTTCAGCTATCTGAAACATCAACAGTAAATGTCAGGTTTTGGTGTCAGCCACTCAGAATAAAAAGTAAAGGTTTCTCTGTGGACTCACACAGTCATACAGGGAGAAATCAATTGTAGACGAGGCAGAGATACCAACTTCTCTCTCCACAGCAGCCTCGATGGACCACAATGCAGTGCAGCCACAAGATATGCTGTGTTTGAGTCAGGGGTGCGGTCAGGATCACATACACACCCTAGCTTCTCTAGATATATTTATACACAATGTCCATATGACCCTCTTTGTTCGAAATCAAGAAGTTCAGGCCCCTTCTCTAGGTGCTGTTGCAAAGCATTCTGGGAAACATCACTAACTGAAGTCGAAGTAGATGAGGCAAGTTTGACGAGGCACTTCATCACAAAGTAACTTGTGAAATGCAGTGAACATCACACAAATGTAATAGTTTTATAACTTTAGGATTTAGTCCCACATACGTTTTTAGAAAGCTACAACGCACTTTTAAAGAGTTGTGGTTGAAACTGTTCTCACATTTTCAACTGCTGTTTTGCTTGGCAAAACTATTGGCTGCATCCTTCTGTCTTTTGTCCATGTTCTCTACCTGCATACAATGTAAAGCTGTAAAGAGGATTTAGGACTGTCAGGACCAGGACCCAGCTTATATATGTATTTGCATTCCATAAACTTGGTTGGCTCTTACCTCATTATTATAATAGGTATGGTATTTTGGCTGAACACAGGATGGACAAAATAATGGCAACACTTAGCAATATGAAGCAACTACCTGTAATAAAGAGCATGACCTTCAGAGCAGCTTCCACTCCTGAATTTGTTTAGCACTTTTATTATGTCGGAATATGGGAACATAATTAGGGAGAGGTGTTTGTGTTATGTAAATGGATTCATATTCCTCATCCATTATACAACGATGCAAAGCAACCACCACAGCTGATGACGCCAACAAAATGCAGTTATTACTTTTTATTACTATTACAGATCCACCACCATGTTTAACAGCTTGTAACAGAGGTTGTGGGTTGAGGGCATCCTTTGGATTTCACCAGAGGTAAACCTGTCTGGTTAAAGGAAAAAGAACAACTCAGACTTTTTTCTGTTATTCAAGGGTGCAGATTTTGTGTTCTTGACACCAAGTTATGCATCTCTGTACACTGGCTCTAGATTCAAGGAGTTTCTGAACAGCAGCCTCATTATAAATATGAGGTGTTAATTTAATTCTGTGGTCATTTTCCAGGCTGTAGTTTTGTGTTTTTTAACAGCATGTTAATTGTCTATCTTCAGTGGTGAGCTTTGTGTAATTGTGATTTAGTTTGTTCGGAGTTAAACTCTGTTGTTGTTTTTTTTTACTCCACTGTATGTAACGTACCATGTATGTGTCTCTGACGTCCAGTCCTGCGTCCATTGTCAGTAAATACCTTGCAACATGGTTGATATGGGGAGAGGTGGGGGAAAATCGATTCACTTAAAGATCGCAATTCTTTTTCTTAAAATCAAATCGGCACAAAAGTATCATGATAGTATACTGACGAGCAGGAGCAGCTAAATGTAGCAATTTCCTTAAAAAAGAATATATGTATATTTTAATCAATTCTATTGAACATGCACATTTTATCACTTTTGTATGCAGTAGAGAAAGGATGCAGGAGAATAAAACCCTAAAAGACTGACTGACACCTGATGTGCACTGTTTTAGGAAAGATGACTCATGATAAACAGTATCTAGAAGTGCATGATTCAACTATTTCCCATGGTCTAGTGTTAAAAAAGCAAACAAATTGCAATAAATCATAATTTTGAACCACAATAATTGCAGAACCGCAACACTTAAGAATCACAATACATATCGAATCGGCACCCAAGTATCGTGATAGTATCGAATTGGGAGATGAGCATATTGTCCCAGCCGTAGTTGATATGGCAATAAATGACCTAATCTTGGATCTCACACCCTTAATACTGGATTTTAAACTCAGTTAATTCACCCTCCTATTCCTCTTTTCCCTGCACTTCCAGCCGAGCAGAGGCAGGTTCTGGCTGCAGATGAACGGAGGAGAGAGTTCCACGAGGAGAAGAGGAATGAGTTTGAGAGCTACGCTGAAGAGGAGCACGATGGTATGTGACCCTTCATATGTGATGTAGGTTAGCTGAGTAGAAGGTAATTGATTCTACATCCTCCTCCATCGCTCCGCCGCACTCTACTAATCTTACAGAACAAAACGAGAGGACCAGAGAGAGCACCGAGCAGTGGAGGGAGTTCCACTACGACGGGATGCATCCGCCCCACGAGTACAACCGGCAGTCCATCTGAGACAGAAACAGGACAGACCTGAAGTCATCAACAGAGAGAACACCAAGCCTTCAGGGAAGCACCTCTACCTACATATTGATGCTTTCCATCAGAGTTTTTGAGCTACATAGATATCGCCTACAGACTGAGCTCTTAAAAAGTCCATCTTTGTATACATTTCTTTACAAATATAGAGAATGTTGCATTGCATTTATAGATTCTTTATATGTGTAAAATGCTTCAGATTTGAGCATGGCATTGTTTGTGTATAAACAAGTGTAAGACTCCTGCTTAATATTCATTCACCTTTTTGGCAAGCTACCAATAAGTTGGGTTACCTAACAAAATCAATTCAGAAGTCTATATTTCTATATCTTCTGAATCTGGACTGATCTGCATAACGACTGGTTTGATCTTTTCATGATACAAGCAAACACAATACAAAACAGATCTGTTTTACTCAAGTACATTTTTGCAACAATATGTAATTTATGTACTGTATACGGAGATGCTTTTGCATTATAACGTTTGATACTTTCCTTTGTTTTGATATTTTTGGAGAAAATATAAGGAAAAACAACAATAAACAGTAAAGACCCATGCAAACTTAGTTACTGAGATTTGTATTTACAGTAAACAGAGGCTCACCCTCCAAGTCAATATTCACTACAACAAGTTTAACAATTCAAGGTTGTAAAGCCCTCAGTGTTGGGCATGTTCTCTTGGAGTACTCGTTTCATCCATGTGGAACGATTTAACATTAAATAGAGGTATCACAGAGAAAGTACAGATAATTCCAAGACAGACTCATCCCTTTTCCTCTCTGTGTGACCAGCTAAATCGTTGGGAGAGAAAGAGAAAGAGGCAGCAAGCTGCTGCTAAATTCAACAGGGCAGTATGAAAGCACAGTGAATAAACACAGACGGCGTGAGCTGTTTTGACACCAGCCACTTCATGAACGGAAGCAGAGCGCAATATTTTAACTACTGAACTGTACACTACTGATATGACGATTCTGTAATGGGAGCAGCCATTATAAAGATACATTGTGCATTCATTGGTTTGTCATTTTCAGTTTGAACTATAAACATGAAATGACTAATGATATACACATTCTCTCAATCCAAGTATGTAATTCATCTTTAGGAATATTAAGGGGAAACAATCCATTCAGTATTAGTTTAATCAGCCTCACAATGACAATGGGTTTTTTTTTTAAGGGAAATCATTTGTCAACCTCTCCCAGTGGCACATTAGAATAATATGCAGAATTTGGGGGTTTATTCATCAACAATGTCACCACCGTCACCACAAACACTAGCATTATGAAGAATCTAATAGGGTTTGGTTGGATTAATTTGAAAGTACATCCCTGAGAACTGGTCACAAAGTGAGTACACATGGTTGCCCTCCTGTGGTCGAGGAGGATTTCACAGTAACATCAAAGTGAGTGAAGTTCATCAAATAAAACAGCAATTAGAAAGTAACGACCATTACATATCGTATCTTTGCCGGTCGACACAACATCTTTTCAGGTGATAATTCAGTCTAATACACATTTACACATTTCTGTAAGTGGTATTCTTACAAAAGTCATCGTATATTGTAAGAAAATAAATAATTCAATACATTTCAATTAGGTCGTTAGTACAACGTACTCCCCATCAAAATTGCCCTTCTCAGCGGTCACACACACACATACACACACTACTAAAGCACATGGATCCGCTCAGTTCTGGTTTGATGAGCAGATACCTTAAAGCAAAGAAATAGCACATCTGTCATACTGTTGGAAATTATGACCCAGTGAACTATTGCAGCAGTTACCACAGCAAATTAATGAAAGCTGTCAAAACAACCAGAAATTCAGAGTGCGGATGACGGAGTCACTATTATTTACTGTAGCTTGAAGCTCATATTTCACTTGCGTAACATTACTCCACTCAACAGTTCCGGGCAGATTATTCACACAAGGCATACAAGTGGAGCGTCCCGTGTCAAGACGCTCACAGTCAGAAATTACAGCAGCTTCAATAAAAACATAAAGACAGAGTTCCCTTAGTGTGGCACGTCCCAGACCAGCTCCTTTTTGACTGCCAGCAAACCATGTCCCAGGGTACATGGCTCCCATAATGACAACCTTTGGTTTGGAGACACAGTGAGCCTCTCCCTCTCCACACTTCCAGGTCTGTATTACAGTAGGAAGGGAAGCACTGTGGTGCCGTGCTGAGCCGTGGTAAATGGAGCTGAGCCAACGCTCCTCAAGTTCCTCCCATTGCACGAGCGGCATTAACAGAGGCAGATGGGAGGAGGCGGGATGGGCAAACTGGGTGACGACGTTGAATTCTGAGGCCTGGGGTGGTTTTCCCGTTTCAAAGCTCTGTGGTCTCCCAGCTGACCTCCCGCGGAACCTGGCGTCATTTAGTCCCCGTGTGGATGACGGTGACCGTGGAGGGTCGCGGCCGCGATTGCTCCGCCACCACCGACGGGTCCTCTCGCTCAGGAGAGGGGGCGTTGGAGTCCTGATTGTAGACTTTGACAGCAGAGGGCAAAGGGGCTATTGGGGGACCTGTGGGAGAACCACAATGTTAAATTGTATTAGCATTACGGCAGCTCAGTTTTGTTTTATATATGTGAAAAATACCACACAGAAAAAACAATTCATGTCGGACCCTGATGAAAATAACACACTTAATTCCAACATGGTGCTTGAATGTAAAATATGCAACAATACATTATTAAAACAACACAAAAATGTTAGTGAATGTATGCTACATTACAATTCAGTACAGAAGCTAACAAGCACAATGCACAATTCAATTAACGTTTCTTACAACAGTGCCAACAATTACCATCAAATAAAGTAAAGTAAAGTAAGGATGTGTTGTTATGTTAAATTAACTGACACCAGATACGCCATTACAGCGTGGTTAATGCATCCAATTTAGTTTAGAGAATTAATTAAAAACTATGTATCAAGAGAGCTTTTAAAACGTTTGCAAATCAGCTTAATGGAGAGGGGCCAGACTGAACAGAGCTCAATTGACTGCGGTACAAGAAATTGGACCGGCGCGGGTCTGCCGAGGGTTTCTGAAGTGTCACTCACAGTCCTTGAGGGAGAGCGGGGCGCAGTCCACAGATTGGCTCTTGGCTGGAGCCCGGCTCTGGGTGTTGGCTGAAGGGTTGGCACTGTGGATGTTGCTGCCAAAGCTGGTGCCCAGCTGCAGGCGCCTCATGTGGCGAATCACAGCCGTGGCATTAAAGGCTTGCTGTGGCAGGAGACCCGGGCAGGAGAGGAGAGGTGCAGAGACAGAAAAGGGGGAGAGGATTTAAATAAAATAAAAAAAAGACTGAATGTAAAACTTTAAGGATGCTGAAGTGTCGCGTGCTCACCCTCCATTTGCTTTTGGCAAAGTTTTTGCGCATCTGTCGGCTGACTGATTCATGGATGTTCTTGCAGAGAGCAGTGTCCCCGGCAATCCTGAAAATTTACATCAATATAGATTACGTGAACAATTATTAGCAGTCGGAGCATGGCACTTCATCGAGCAATCAATTTGTAATCATTCATCAATACCGTAGGAATGACCACTATGATATTTTCAATGTGAACCCCTCTGGCTCAGATGGTTTATGTTCACTCGACTAAAATTTGAGGATAGGCTTTTTGAAGAGCTCGCATATCACTTTCTGTCACCCTCATCATAATAGCTCTGCATCCAGCGCTGCTCTAATGTTTTCCCAATGAAAGCCATTTCTCACTGTTATGACACCTGTTACCAGTGTCACAAACCGCGTATTTGTATCAGGAGGACCACCTGCGCAGGACCCGAGTGGCCCATTACTGGTTAACAGACGTATTCGTATTGGCCACCTCAGACGGAAACAGCAGCCCACGCGAGCTCCCTCTCGTTAGCTCTGGCTCAGGCCTGGAAAGACAATCTAATTGTTCATTAAGGCCTCCACATTCTTCAAGGATCCTTCAGGACGCCAGCCACTAATTGGCAGCCATTTATTCAGCAGATTTCTCTGTCAGGGCTGGCGGTGCTGTGCGGAGCTGGGTTTGGGGCTTGGAGCCATGGCGACAGCTGACAGTGGGAGGACATGCTCTCCACGACAAATGCGTCAGCCTGGCGATCTGCGTCATACTGCTGTTTAGTCGCACCAAGATGTGTGGTTCCCTGTGATTGTCTGGTTGAGGCTCAGTGTGATGGCGGTTAGTTTCTCACCAGGGGTGCTGAAGGGCCTGGTCACATGTGAACCTCTTCTCCGGGTCTTTCTCCATTAGGCAGCTGATGAAGTCTTTGGCTGTGGAGGGGAAGGTAAAGGTCAAGCCAATTTCTAGGTAAGAATATCTTCTAGACGTGGGTACAGCCAGGTATTGTTGAGTATATTTTCAAATGACTCAGTGCACAGGGTGTGTATATAGCATGTGTGAAAACAAACACACAGGCACACAAATAAACAGAAATATGACATGGCTCACCAGAGTCTGATATGTCATCCCAGTACGGTGCATCGAACTCATAGTCTGCCTTGAGAATCTGCTCAAAGAGCTTTGAGTCATTCTCATCATAGAACGGAGGGTAGCCGCACAGCCTGAGGAGACAGATGATTATACAACAGTGAGTGTGAGTGCTATCATCCAGCTGATGATAGAAACTTTAACCCAAATCTAAAAAGGATTTACGGTGACCTAATCTCATTCATCGGTGGTTAAATCTTTCATTTTGTATGTAACAGCAGTCAGTTCAGAGGGATTATGGCAACTACACGAATACCAAGGAAAAACAGAATGGAACAAAACAGTCCATTTTCATATGACTTGGGGGGAAAAAGGGATATGTCCACTGCAAATCTGCACCATAAATCCGTGCCTATTTATAAACAAACATCCAGCTGTGGATATGACTTGGGATCTTGGCCGTAAGAGTGTGTCCATCATTCCACAGCAACAATCATGCAGAACTCAAAACCCATTTGAAAGGGCAGCAAAAACTCTTCCACTTGATTACCTTAAGGTCTTCGCACCTAATGAATGGATAACGAGACTGGGGATTTTCTACTCACTAACGAGCGGCACCACTTTACTTAATTAGTTTGGCAGCTTCATGTAACGCTTTCCACTGAGAGATTTACAGGGGCTGTAAAATAGGAACAGTAAGATTACAACGTGGGCATCCCTCAGACTATACTCATGACCTCCCCAGCAGTGGCTCAGCATCAGTCATGAATCAATAGGCAACATCTATAAAAAAATCCCAAAAGGCTTTTATGAAATACCATATGTTGTTGAAAACTGAGCACTCACAGAATATAGGCGATGACCCCGATAGACCAGCAGTCAACAGCTTTGCTGTAGGGCTTCTGAGCTAAAACCTCGGGAGCTGAGAATTATTAAAAACAAATAGTCAGACAAACTGGTATTGATCTGGAAACAGTTTAAGGCCAGCTAAGATCATCATGGCACAAAGAGTGGAAAAGATGTGTGGATACTCTGTTTTGATCTGAAAAGACCTTTAGCACATTACTGCTGTGATGGAAGATTGTCTGTGGCGTGTCTCAAACTGCATCCTGTTTCACTTGGTAATGACCTGCCCAGGGAGTCAGACATTTTCTCAGGTGTCCAAATGTCAAGTCTGTTCCAGTTCACTGAGAACTAAGCTCCCTATAAAATCCCCATGATGCAACACAAAAACAACTTCTAACTGACCAATTAGAAATAACTACGGCTGTCAAATTAACACATTAATTTAGATTGATTAATTATAAAAAATACTAGAAGAGTGCTCTCAGTAGAGCGCAGAGTGGGGACACAATGTCTATGTAAAGTAGATAGCTGCTATTGCTTTGTGCTACAACTGGCTGTAGAGAGGGTGAGAGGGGTTTTCCATGAAGGCTTTGATCTTGTCCCTCATCCAAAGACCTGAGACGATTAGGCAAACAACAACAGCTGTTTTACACTTCATTTCTTACAGTCATGAAACATCAGGCTACTGAAACTATTTTACCTCCCGCTTGTTGACAGATTCCATCAGCCTCTGACACTTTTTACAGTGTTGTTCTCCCGGGTCTCTGCTCTGTGTTCTGACGTTTTTTAGCAGTGTGTTTATAAACTCACTCAGAAAATGCGATCAGAGCGAACACGGCCACAACAGGATAAAACAGAATAGCCTATTAGGCCCAGTAGTGTTTTGTACAGGCTACTTATAGTATTGATACAAATCAGTTTTCAGTGTTTGGGCAGAGCAAAACACCAACTGTGGCGTCCATGTTTTTCGACCTGTTGTGGCTTGAACACACAAAGGTCATAAATGATGTAATTCCTACTTCTGACTTCCTTCCTCAAACTTAAATCAAATGCAGCATGAGACACACCAACTGGTTCAAAGTGCACTATGCAAAACTGCAGTGAGTCGAGTACATGATGAGAACCACGTAGACTCACCTCTAAAATTATGTGCTTATTCCACTTTTTCTTGTCAGTTGAGTCTAAACATCCTCACCAACATTTACCCTCAGCAATTTTGCACAGTGAACCTTTGAGGTTAGCCAAATGGCTAAAAGCAGATTAGACTGGGTCACATATGGTTTTAACTAGTGCGTCTTATTACGTCAGAGTAACCTTCCACCAAACCCGGAGCTCAGAGACTCAGCTCACCCACGTATCCTGGAGTCCCACAGGCGGTGGCCATCACATCACCTGTTCCCTCCATCTTAGACAGGCCGAAGTCACTGATCATGATCTTTGATTCGTCATGTGGGTTGAAGTACAGCAGGTTCTCAGGCTGATAAAGACAGGAAACAGTGTGGGCGTAAGAGCCAGGGACTGTGTAGGTGTGCATGTGTGTGTGTTTATATGCACTGATGTACTTCTGTGTGACTGTGAATATAAAGGACTGCGGTACCTTGAGGTCTCGGTGCACGATGCCCATGGAGTGGAGATAGTTCACTGCATCCAAGACCTGGCGGATGAGTCTGCTGGCATCCATCTCTGTGTAGAAGCCTTTCTCTACAATGCGATCAAATAACTCACCTCCAGACACCCTGGAAAATAAAATAAATATTTTAATCTTTATAGTCGTCAGTGAGGCTTTAGTCCATTACCTACAAAATAAACTGCCTGCAAAACAGTGTTGTTCAAACAATGGCACATACATCTTTTAGGCATCACTGTGCTGGCATTCACTCCTACTCAGATCTAAGGACAGAGATGCCTCAAGGACATCGTAGATGCTTATTCCAGCAAAAACAAAATACATTATCAAAATGACCAGCCAAATGGCTGACAAAGGGATGACTCAAGCACGCTCTAAACGATGCGGTGATGTACTTACAGCTGCATTATGAGGTACAGGTGGTTCGAGCTCTCGTAGATGTCCTCCAGAGCCACTATATTCTCATGCTTTATCCTGGGAGGGGGGAACAGCAAATTCATTTCACCTTCTGTCAGCCTCTGT
>OMLF01011609.1:15330-25508 GCA_900302615.1 Holocentrus rufus
CATTTCAGCACAAGCCACAAACCAGGTGCAATTACCCTTTTCTTTGGTTGAAATGAAGCCTTGCTATGCAAAACAGGTTTCCTCATTCTGAAATTAAAATGTTTTTTCTCTTTCTCTGGGAAAGCACTTTGCCTATATCTGCACTCTAGGTGTGTTTATGTCTAAAAAAAGACGGCGGTAAACTGTATACTTTGCACACAGTGGGCACATAACGGAGAAAACCTTTTGTGCATCAGAGAGAATGGGGATTCTTAGAGGATGCTAATCAGTGAGTCACGAAGCGGCAACCCCCATCAGCGGGAGCGCCTGAAGAAAAGAATATAGAGTCAATCAAGGTACTGGCAGTCTGTGTTCAGGCAGCCAACCAACAGGGGTTAGGTACATAAAAAAAAAAAGAAAAGGAAACTGCAAGCAGACATGCTGATGACAAAGCATAATCAGATGGGCAGGTGGGTGAAAAGAAGAGGGAGGAAGAAGAGGAGGCGGAGGAGGGGAGATTCTCAAAGGACTAAGCAACCTCCACAACTTCCTTTCTTGGCCCTGTTTGTGTGGCCGGAACCAAAACGAGGCTGCTGCTTTCAGGCCCGTTAGATTAGCCGAGGAAGAGAAGTAAGGAAGTGCGAGTGTGGGGAGCGGGAGGAAAAGGGGATGAGAAATTGAGAGAATGAGAGAGGGGAAACACGAGTCAAAGGGTAGCAACTGTAACCAGGCAACTACGCCCAACAACTGCCGTGCTCTCATCAAGAGTGACTGATAACTGAGGCTCTCAGGGGAATTACCCATAAGGCCCTGGAGGGGAATGGAGTGTCACCTGGCGTCAATCCTGTTATACCCTGTGTGTGTGTGCACAAGTGAGTGGGAGAACAAAAATTGGTGGATAGATGGGGATTCAACAAGGAAGTCACTTTGACAATGACTGCTAAATAAACTACGCTGCACTGGCATCCCAAGCCCAAGTCATTACTCAGTGGATGTCCACCATCTTTTTTAAAACAGCGTGCGTTTTCAGCAGCATCCCCGTGGCACAGTCCGGCGGTACCTACTTCCTAAGCACGGCGATTTCGTTCTCGATGCTGGTCTCCTTCCCCTTCAGCGCTTTTTTGGGGATGCACTTTATTGCCACCATCTTTCCTGTGGACTTCTCCCGAGCCATCACCACCTCGGAAAACGCCCCACTGTGAAAGAGAGAGAGAGAGAGAGAACACATAAGTCAGCTTTACATGAGCTCAGGCAATATTGACACAGAAAACCTATGCTCAGTGAATAGATAGAGGGCACTCAGGAGGCAGACAGGCCAAAGTACACAAACAGCATATTGTGAATATTTACTGAGAACCAACTAAGTCACTGACTATGAGCAACAGCCTTCTGTGTTGGCTTACGCTTGGCGCATGTGTGTACTTGCGTGCAGCCAACAGCACAGCAAACACTTTTAAAACCTCTAAAAAACATCCATTTAGGATGGTCGATAGCGTGTCTTCCTCGGCCATCTGTTTCTATACATGACAGCCTTAAAAAAAAAAAAAGGAAAAAGAAAAAAACAAATACAGAATTAAGGGAATATTTGCTCATGCAACCTGTATCTGTTGCTATGATACCACATTCAGTCCACCTTAACAAATCTCTCTGAGCAGGAGAGGTGATTGCTTTTTACTTCTCATTTTCCCTTCCACACCTTCACAGGCACCTTTTCCCTCCAGCCATCCCCAGCAGGGGCTTGTATCAAAGATGTATCAAACATCTGAGAGAGGGATGGATGATTGAAGCTTGCTGGTCCAAGTTCCCTGGACAAAACAACTAATACGACCTAAAACACCGGGCTAATCCTTGATTAACTCTCCTGCTAACAAATCCGCATACACCTGGGTCCCGTCCTGCCGTTTAATATTTCAACCGACGCTCTCGTCCATTTTTCAACTCCATGATTATACATCATTTCTATCATCTGTATCTTTTTTCTCTTCTGCTTTTTAATCTCCAACTGAGTGGAAATAAGTGGCTTTTTGAGCATCGTCACTCAGGGACAGGGAAAAACACACACACACCTGAATTGAGATTCACCTTTGAACTGTCTTTTAAAAAGCAAGACGGCTAATGTAGGAGGGTCCATTATGTTCTCGGTGTGTAATCAGTTCTTCCCAGCGGGCTCTAAACTCAGCGGCGCTCAGTCCGCTAAGTCCCCCCATGGTCATCAAATCCACACTAATCCCTCACTCTACCATCCATGGGGGAGGGAGGGTGTGTGTGTGTGTTGGGGGGGGGGCAGGCAGAGCAGCAGCATACAAACAGAGATCGAGGACAAACACACTACCTTGTCACAGAGCCAGGCCCCAGGTGTGATGAGGTGGAACACACTCACGGCCAACCGACAGAACTGAGAGGGCTTGGAGCATACGCCCTTCTGACTTTGACCCCAATCTGACACCATGTGGGGCAATATGGAAATTCAAGGGCTTGTGCAAGTGAGGGAGCCGGGGCACTCGCCTATTACAATACTATCTTCTTACTGCAGTCGACGCTGCGAGGAAAATGAGCATCATTTCTATTCAGCGCATGCAACCGATTTCCACAGCTGTGTGGACATTAGGGGAGGCAAGAGATTCCTCCGCCGCGACGCTGAGCCTCCGAAACAACTCTCTTGCATGTCTCTACAAAGGTTTCTGCTCTCTGCAGCAGGAGACACACAGCAGTGAAAACCACAGGAAGCCCGTGAACACGGTGAGAGGGTGGTTAGAGCATGTAGCGGCACCATTTCTGTCCCCCCACCTCACCACGTTGAGACACAGCAGCATCACTTCCTGACAATGACAACATAACGGAGTCAAAGAGTGTGACTTCCCTCCCGCTGTCGATCCATGCACCATGACAAACTGGGTTGCAGGCGCCGACAGCATCCCTTTTATTAATTCATAATTCGCAGGAATGAAATGTGCAATGTTTGCTAGAGGCACGCATATGGTGTTGTCACTGCCCACGCTGTGTGCATGCATACATATGCACAGACACACAAACTCGTCTACAATCAAGCAGAGTTCGACAACCTTTCTGACTACAGCCAGGTACACCCATTTTGCCCCTAGAATAATCCTAGGTGTGCGCCTGAGCAGCATTAAGTGATGAGAGAAGCTCCATCTGAATTGGACCCTTGATTAAAGCTCATCTCAATCCATTATGCCAGATAAAATGATTGTACGGCTGCAAAATGTTTCTGACCCAGTGTCACAGACTGCACTCTCCTTCAGAGCACTCACTGCAATAAAGCAAAAGGTACTGGTTCATTTGGTTGAATAATAGCAGCCGAGTTACAAGTTCTTTACACAGCAAAACAGCTCCCTCCTCGCAGCTCTTGGATCACATCATGAGCTGTGTGTGACAGTCGGCAGCCTCACAACACCACCACACCATGTACAAGATACCCAAGCCAAACTGGCTGACTAATGTGAAATGTGAATGTGGGTTGCATTCACTGTGAAACCCACTGGAGGCTGATGCTGCAGATGCAGAGCTAGTCCAGTACCGAGGCACCATCAGAAAACTTTTCAGGCAGCAGCAGAGCTAGAAAATCCTTGACAATTATGAAAACTCGGAGCACTCTTGATGGGAGTCCAAGTGTTTTCGGGGAGGGTCTGTTTCTCCGGGACCAAAAGGTGACTTATTGACATTCAGGGCCTGTGCTTGTACGGTGCTGCTGCTGAGTAATCACACTGAATCATCTTGTGTAAGACGCATTACAGCAGCCGGTTATGCAACATATGTGATGAAAAGTCGGAACTTAATAATCCAGGTGGATGTTTGCGCCAGTGCAACACTACAATCAACAGTCACCTTTCAACAGCGCAGTAGCAACTTCAAGTAGGAATAGGCTGAAATGATTTACAGTATGCTTTGGAGAGGATGCAAGGAAAATCAATATGCATGCATAACAACAACGGTGCCCTACTCCAGCCTTCAGGGCCAAGTGTACTGTTGGTTTTCTGTACTGTCAGGTAATTAATTACATACCCCTGGCATCAAATGTCTAAATGAGTTCCTTTCATAGGGCTGTAATGAAAACCAGTATTCAGGGTCTCCTGGAATCGGTCTGGGACTGGGAAAAAAATGTCTTAAGCAAATGGGCTAATGTGCAACTGGAGGCAACCTTCCAGGAATGTGTTCAACAGACTGTTGAATTAATGGGGAAAAAAAAAAACACCACCACTCAGGACCTTTCCTGGAATGTCATTTCGCAGCCCGATAAGAGTTAATGCCGCTCATAAACAACAAAATAAATACCCTGTCAAACCTCCAGAGGCATGTTTGGCCAGGACCTGTTTGAAGATACAGCTATGCCAGAGATCTCATGGGCGACTTATTTTGATAAGGGTGATTACCGCCTCCTCTGTACAGATATGGGGTAGTCTGGCTCACTTCAGCTCCCCGAGTGGGCAGGACGGCACACTTTGACTCTGTAGAAGTGCACTGTGGTGAGGGGGGAGGAAATGCATACAAATGGACACTCTTGAAATGACAATGCATGGCACCAACATTATGCTAGAGAAATATCTGACACTCCATTACAGTTAGAAGCTTTCATGCCAACGTTTCCCATGAGTAGGTAACATTTCCCGTGTATGTAGCTGGAGAGCGGTGGTGTGAAGCAGCAGACAGTGACTTCTCTGGCAGGAGCAGCTGAGGGTTTCCATCATCCCAGTTGCCTAGCTGCCGTTCAGACACACTCCCGCTGCTTTCAAGGACCCAACTAGCCTATCAACAGGCTGGGTTAGAGGAAATGATCAATGCACCGAGACAGCAGCAGTCACTTTACCACATGGGGAACAGGTAGGGTGTTGTCAGATCCAGGGTCAGCTTAACATCATGTGCAAAGCGCTGCTTATTCATGGATGAGGTTGCTTTCGGCTTTGTTGGCAATAAGATGCAAAAAAGGAAAATCAGAGATGTGTTTTTTGGGTGGCAGTGTGTGCTCAGCTGTGGCTTAGCCCTCTGTGGCCCTGCAGTGGAAACCAAGCTAGCAGAGAAGCACTTTTCTTCACAGTCTCAGAGAAAACCGGCAACAACTCTGTTAGTGGGAGCCTGGAAAACATGACAAAGCACTCAGGAGCAGTGCAACAGAGGGGAATTATTTTTGGCCAGCAGTTCTTTAAATGTTCCTTCATTAATACCAAATTTAAGTAAATAAAATATCGAAGGACTTCAAGTGAGTTAAGTATGAAGTTGCTAAAGGTATCTCAGGTATCTCATTTCAGCTGAGTGAAGTATGTAATTGCTAAAGTTAGACTAACATCTCATCATCCTTGCTGTGAGCAGCAATATCTTCTTATGTGACCCATTAAGTTCACTTCCCTTCTGGGATCTATGAAGGTGTCCACAGTGAGGCTATTTTATTTGCTTCCTCAGACTATCAGGAGCTTAACGCCCTGAAATTAGCCCCGAGGCAAGTGGCGGTCATGTAGGTGGACTTTCTTCGGTGGTGCAGATCTCATTAGCTCACAACAGCTACCGCATGACAACAGAGAAAAGACGTGTGGTCGAACCATTACTGGCACTGTTGCCGGCTTCCTACTCCCAAACTACTGATCCATGAAATCCAATCAATCATAACATTCACACAGAGATCCATCACAAAATCTAATTTGTTTCTCCATTTACTACCTTTGCTTCGATATGCACTTTGTTTTGCTTGTGAAACAGTATCCTGCTGTTTCAGAGAGCCAAATATTAGTTCATGTGACTGAGCAATTGAGTGAGACAATTGTGCCTCTTACAATCATTTCATCACCATCACACGCTACCATTCGAGAGGATAAGTTGGAGATTTGGGTGTGGGGAAAACTGAATGAGTTGGTAGAGTTTCGGTTGCCAAGAGGAAGCTATGGAGAGATAATCCCTTTTGGACACTGATGGGGAATCCTGAAGAGGGAACTTGCAGTTGAAAAGGGGCGGAGGAAAAGAGGATAATCTATGTCTCTTCCTCTGACCAACACTCCTTCCTAGACCGGTTCATTTTTAATCCCCAGGTAAAGCTGGGGGCTGAGCAAGAGAGGGCATCAGCCTGAGGCTTTTCTACCCTGGGTGACCTGCTGTGATCACCCCGGTGCAGCGCCGCCTGCGCAACAAGGCACTCCCTGATTAAGACACACGGAAGCTCTTAAACGGGACTTACTTCGAGTTAATAAGGAAGAGTACACGTTGTACAATATGTAAGATAAGGATGAGCAATCACAAACCGGCCCTGGAAATGTGTGTTTGGTTGTGGGCGACTATGTCTGCTCCTCCAACCTGGCCATTGTTGACAGTAATTCGCGATGATTCACTGGCATTATTCAGAGGCTCTTCACAGATAAATGAAAGCCTTGGGGAAATAAGAAATGCCCACAGGTAGGATTGTCTAATTGCTGAATACAACAGCTGAAGTGTCAAGTGTGCTGTAATGAATCACAAATCCTTGAGGATACTATGATGCTGTTTGTCAGGTATAACAGGGTCTGTAGTCACACCAAACAGCTTCAGCAGGTTCAAGAGGTTCACAGGAACAGGGCAGCCCTGAAGGATGTCAAGAGGACACAACTTGTCCCCACAGAACAGAATCAATGCAGTGGCACACGAAATGGAAAAAAAACATGGAACCACAGGCGTAGAGACGGAGATGTCTCATTTATAGTCATCCCAGAACAACATAATGTTTGTAATAGGGGGATGGGATCATTGAGAGGCTCGGCACACAGGAGTTGTGCGTACTTGATGACAGCAAACCCCATCAGCCTTTCCCTCAGCGTCTGTTCTCTGTTAACATTTATGAATGGAGACCCGCTGCTTCCCAGTTTACTGATGACCATGGTGAGCATTGGTCATTTTTTTTTTTCTTCAGCTTGACACCAATTTCCCAGGCCAAAAAACATATTTCCCTAGGGAGAGTCCTTCCTTGACACAGGCCTCCCCCACCAATACAAACATCGCCGCATCAAATTCCTCTCAGTCAGGGCCAAGGGAGAGGGAGGTGGCTTTAGGTCCTGCCTCCGGGAAGGCACACCAGGAAAATGAGTGGTATATCCTATTAAATGCCTGACACATTTCTGCTCAGCACACAGAAATCTACTTCATCACGAGATAGCCAGGCCAAGTTTTGCTTCTCTCATGTATGCAGGAACTGCCCTCGGCCCAATTCCCCTGAAAGTTTGAGGCTTCCATTTGGGGAAATTGCCCTTCAAAGTGAGCACTTACCAGACTCCCCCTTCTGCACCATAACTTATCCAGTGAAGAAAAGACATTAAGTCAAGCAGCACTAACAGTCGACCAAAATAAACTCTGGAATTTGTCTGCTCTGTCCAAGCGCAAGAGAATAAACTTGTAAAACCAGAAAAGAACCAAACTGGTCCCCTAAACTACACGAGGAACCCAAATGAAAATTAGCCCCAAACCAGCTTTTATGTGTGGTTCAGTATGTTTACTGTGTGAATAAGTATTTGTGACACTGGTTCACATGAATCCATAAAAGCAGACAGCTTGTTTCCCAGCTGAAACCTCTTCTACTGTTTGATGAATGAGTGTTTACAATCATCGGTGATTGTGTGCTATTTTAAAGCCAGCTTATGATGATATGGCATGAGAATCCATAAAGACATCACAGATGGCTCCTTAATTTGGGAGGGCCCAAGTTTACCTAATAATTTGTTTATGCAAATAGGCCCTACTGTCTTTGTTTTGCCATTACATCTTGTATAAAGAGACATCAGTTAAATGGCTACGTCAACACAGTCCAGCATGTTTCAACACTCATTTCTGGGAAGAATAAAAATATGCTACATTAGTTTTTGAATGAAGTGTGATATAATGAGGGACGCCAAGCGTGTACGGCTTCACAACACAAATGTGCAAGTGTCCAAAATGTTTCATGAACAATTATTTCCACTCCCTGAACAATTAGCTAACGACGGTCCTGATTCAATTTCAGTATTTCTGTTTTCTCATGCAGTAACTTCAAGAGGCCCTGTCGTTGAAATCGTCGAGGCATCTTGAGTTAATTCAAGAAATATTCAACAGCTGTCAGTCTGCATTCATTTCCGTTACATCGAAACAATGTATCATTGTTGTCTGGCGCTAATGTAACAACTGCATAGAAAGTTTCAATTCAGACTCTGTCGTGTGCAAGGCAACATTATCTTGTTACTCACGTCCCAAGGACTTCCTTGAAGTCAAATATTTTCTTGATATCATCGACATGCTTTTTCCAAGATCCATCGCTGGACTCGCCGTTTTCTCTCGCCATTTCGCCGGAGGGGGAGAAAAGACGTGACAGAGCTGGATCTCACTACAGTCGTCTCACCCAGACAAAAAGTAGTGCACTTCTGTATTTCACCAAGGGGTTCCTGGGCTATTTGTCAGCGCAGACTATCTTGCTTCCTCAGCCCATGCATACAGCCAGGCAACCCAAGGAGGGGAGGTATGTCCTACCCCGAGAGGTTATTTGACTAATCTCTTTGACGTAGCGGATCCCGAGCTTCCCCACTATTCAGGTTTCTGTGACAGAGGAAACACACAGTCTCCCCCAGCAGATTCAGAGCCAAGCAATGGTGCGGTAAGGTGAGGTCGGGCTACTTGCAGGATGACACTTGGAAGTCAGTCGCATCCGAGCTGCTGTGCCATTGAGTCACACCGACCGCCCTGTGGTTGTTATAGCAATAGGAGTGGGAGGTTGCTGCTCCCGCCTATCTATCTGGCAGCATGTACAGCAAGCAAGCGATTTAAGTGTTCGCATTGCACCAAATCAATGACCCAGTGGAAACTACGCTGGACTTATTAACATGCTCTATTGCCCCTGATTAACAATAAACTTTCGCACTGGTTAATTAGTACAGTGTCTCGTTCGCGTGTCGGGTTATTTCACAATTACATGCAGCCTTGTTAGTGCATGATAGATGTAAAAGGTGGGCAGGGGCGTAGCGAGGGATTCAGGGGTCTATTCACAGGAGGTGACTGCATGACCCCCTCCCCCCCGCCTCCAATGGACACCTACCGAAATGTTTGAGTAGGACAGGTATGGGCTGGGTAATAATTTTTGGCCAGCTTGGTTGATATGCTGGCTCATACACATGGTTATTTACTACTTTCGTTTTAAGTTTAAGTTTCGTTTTAAGTCATGATACTTGCTCCAAGGATATTATTTTTAGCAGGGTTGAAACTACTAACTGGTGAGCTGATGGAACACAAGTGACATTACCTACACCTCCTCTCAAATATTTCTCACCACCAGAGGGGGAGACACAGCAGGGAAACCTCAGATCTCATCTTTAAAAGACTATCATTTTAAAAAAAGATGTCAGTTTGACACTAGATACAGTGATGTGCATTTTGAATTTCAGGCCTTAAAGTTTTCTGTCAGCCATAAAAGTGAGTAAACTGAGTTTAGCTATGACCTACAGGTGATCATAAGGCAATACACATAAATCAAACAAAACCACATCTCCATATAACAAAACTCTGAGTTAAGCTAAAAAAACAACACCATGCATGTTGAAAATAGATTTATTTGAAAATACTGAATATTGCCATCTCATAACTTGTAAATGACAACTGATTGTAATTTACAGTAGCCCTTCAATGCCACTATTTAGACTTAAAGCCTAAACTTTGGATTAAACTATGTTTAAATACCCAGAATTAACAAGTGCTGCTGACCTAACCTAGTCCAGAGTAGGCAGGTAAAGGCTGAAACATTTAACAGCCAAAATGAAAACAAACCTAAATGGTACTTCAAAGAAAAAACAATTCACCCCTCATGTAATCTTACATACAGTTAATATTGTTTAAAACACTACTGTCAATTCTTATATGACAAACACTTAAAGCTAATAGTTTAGAGATTCCAAATAACTTACTAAACTGAAATTTGCTGGTTAGAACAGTAAAAAAAATTAGTAGCTCACGCAAACTGCATGAGATGACTAAGCCCTTGTTATTGACATTCTGAAACATGGAGGCCATAGGCATGAAACAGGCAAGAAACAGTCCTTAGTGTTTGTAAAGATCTTATGATCAGCTGAAAGTGCCTTTGCACTACAATCCCATTGTAAACGTCATCTCTAAGGCCTTGATTCAAATCTGAACCATGGTGGTAGTGGTCGTACCCTAGTGCTTGATCAACTACCAAATACTGAATGCAAGCTTGCTGCATGAGAGAAATG
>OMLF01011609.1:29013-39913 GCA_900302615.1 Holocentrus rufus
GGGGTGGTGGGGTTGACGACAGCCATGTTGACGTTGTCCCCGTCCACCCCTTCCTCTTTGCTGTCACACATCTACGAGACCACAGGGGACGAGTTAAGAGCTGGCAATCATTTACAACCAAACCGGAACCAAAAATTAAACTTCAAGGTGTTTTTTGGTGTATCATTAAGCGACAGTAGAGTTAATTATTTGCCCTGCAGACCTGGAGGAAGCGCTCCATGCGGCAGGAGGAGTGCTCAGGCCCGGCGCCATCGTACCCATGAGGCAGCAGGATCACCATCCCAGACTGCAGCAGCCATTTGGCCTCGCCTGCAGACACAGCAATTTTATATTAAATGTGTTAAAATTTTCCCCACGTATTTTATTTGGATCACAGCTGCAGGACTTTTACTCCACTGGTCGTTGCACTTTGATGTTCTACTACTATGCATTTTTATTTTTAAATCAACTCAAACTAATTTCAGTTTCCGGGACAATAAAGACTCTACCACTACTCCTGCCTGACTGAACCCTGCTATTTTTCACATCTGTTGTTTATGCATCCTTTGCCTTTTATCAACCTCGTTGTGCTTTTTATATCTGTGACTATGCCGGTGCTGCCACATTTTCTTCAGCCTTGAATGCGTGCTTGCAGTGTGTTTATAATTTCCCCGCTGTCACACTGAATGTTTTGTCTGTCTCGTTATCTTTTGTCCTCGCATGTCAATCCAGCATTGTGTAAATGTCTTGTAATGTGCCAGAACCAGTTAACCCATATCGAATTTCCTCCGCACTTTGCTGCACTCGGCATACAAACGCGATTGTGATTCTGTTGGAAGGTCAGGAATTAACCTCCGGAGATGAAGGTATCAAAGATGATCTGCGCTCCGTTGAAGAAGTCCCCGAACTGAGCCTCCCAGATGGGCAGCAGCTTGGGCTGGGCGATGCTCATGCCGTATTCAAATCCCAGCACCGCCTCCTCGGAGAGTGGACTGTTACACACCTGAAGCCACACAAAAACACCACAATACACCACATCAAACGGTGAGACCACAGGATTAATGTCTAAATATGTCGTTATGTGTGCAGGTCATCATGTTTATCATTGCTCTCCCTGAGGTTTGTTCCATTTTCTCCCTCGGGGTTCTTTGGGAGTTTTTCCTTATTTGACTTGCTGTAACTTGTGATATTTGGCTTTACAAATAAAACCGACTTGACATGCTGGTTTTTAATCTTCCCTCTGTACAACTTACCTCCAGGAAGCCTTTCTGCTGAGGATCGATGTGGTTGAGAGGGATGTACATCTCATTGGTGTCCTGACACACCACCATGGCATGCCGCTGGCTGAATGTGCCCCTCCCAACATCCTGCCCACTGATACGAATATTAAAACCTGTAGAGCAGTCAAGACGAAGGCAAAATGGATTGGATCATAAGAGAAGTAAACTTACAGTCTTCTTTTCTTGAACCTCAAGTATTTTTTGGCAAAAGACTCTCACCCTGGCAGAGGAGGGAACCGAATGCCATGGCCTCGGCTGTGGACCAGTCCAGTTTGGTGCCCTCTTCCAGCTTGTTTAGCCGAGCCTGGGATCACAAAACAACATCCTTCTTAACAACTGCCACATCAAAGCAGAACAATCAAACCGAAACAGCCAGTGACAGAAACGACAGAGGCGCTGCACCTGCACGTGCGTCTTTCTGAGGTGGCTGTGCAGCTGGATGTCCTCGGGGATGTCCACAGACTTCGCCCCCACAAACTGGAGCAGGGGCACGGGGACGCCGGTGTCCCAGGTGGTGACCTTGGCCTGGGGTTCAGCCAAGTCGCCCCAGCGGCCCTGCAGGTTGGTGGGCGGGGGGCTGTACACGGTCATGTTGGCCAGCTTGTCGCTGAGCATGCCGTAGTGCTTGGACTTGATCTCTGTGCGCTCGGCATCTGTCATCAGGCCCTCGGAGATCAGCTGGTCGGAGTAGGAGTCTGGGATGCTCTTCCTGGAGCTGCGAGGAGGCAACAGAGTGGGAGGGTGGGCACGTCATCGCTGGTTAGTCGGCGGTTTCGGAAGTCATGCCCAATGAGAAAATATGCCGGGCTGCACTATGCTTCGGACACAATCTACCATAACTTGAGATATGTTTCAAGAGGAAAATCTGTCCTGGATTAGCTTCAGAGATGTGAGGATAAATCTGGACTGACTGGCTGTTTCATTGGTTTGAAAAATGTTATGTTTTAAGATTTTTATAAATAGCTAATACAGATAAAAGTGAAAATTTAAAGCAGATCAAATGTCCTCTTCATTAGATGTTTCTGTTGGATCTCTGCTCAAATGGAATAACTCACTTGTTGCTGTTGTTCATCACTACTGGCTGCCAAAAGAGTTCATACATCACATAATGTGGCATGAAGTAATCTGCACCTGCCACAATAACTTTTGAAGCAATGGTGAATGTTTATTTTTATCCAGTGTTACCACAGTAAAGTGAACTAACCGGATTATCTTGTACATGGCGGGGTTGGTGAAGAAAGGCTCATCCAGCTCGTTGTGGCCCCACTGGCGATAGCATATCAGGTCCAGGATGACATCTTTCCTGAATCGCCGCTGGTACTCTACAGCCAGCCGAGTAGCCCTCAGGACTTCCTCCGCATCGTCACCGTTCACATGGATCACAGCACAGCCCACCATCTTACCTGGGACAGAAATACACACATGATCTCTGCGTTAAGGCTTCACAAAGAAACAGTGAAACGGTGTCAAATAACGTTCTGAAAAAAAAGAAAGAAAAGAAAATCTTGTGTTTGGTAATAGGTGAGGTGTGCCATATTAGAATAACTATTGTAGCTTCAAGCAGGTGGTTAATCACATAAAAGTACACTGATCTGAGTTTCATAAAAATGTATTTGCAAATACCAGTCGACTCAGGTCTGCTTAGAAATTAGCACATAATTATCAATGACTTGGGCACTAGTATGGTTGGTGAATTTCACTCACCGACATCACTACAATACAAAGAGGACCTCCCTCTCTCAGACGGAGTGGTGTAACCCACTTGGTTGTTCACGATCAGGTGGATGCTGCCACCGACTCTGTAGTGGGGGAGGTTAGCGATGGTGAAGGTCTCTGGGACGATCCCCTGGCCAGTGAATGAACCGTCACCATGGACCTGAGGAAAAAAATTTCAATATTATATAAGTTGACCTATCCCACCTATCGCCTTTCAAATAAACCCTTTCTTGATATTTTGAGAACCATCATATATTAACTACATAAGGTTTGCTCAAACTCTGTTCCCTTTTGATGTTTAACTTCAGCTCAACCCCTGCTACTCTTTATCTGGTGTGTCGTCTGCCATGATTAACACAGAATACAAACAAATTTGCTTTTGGTGACATTATGACCTGGATCAGCATACCACAGTGCAGAGGGCTTTCATGTGACATTAACACACCTTCTGGCGGCCATACTGAAGGTCTGAGAAACAGTGGCTGTGAACACAAATGTTTCTAAATGTACGACTTTGGTCATCAACAGCTTTTAACAGACATGGTAAATTTGTGTGCTGCTTTTGTCTGGGAAGTGATCATTTCACCACTGATTCATCTTGACCGTAGTATCTGGTCAGCTAATACTGTACCATTAGTAGTGGCTGGTAGTTGCATGTTATTATCAGTTTATCTGCTAAATTAGGTTCCTGGCTAATGTCCAATTAGGTTACTGTGTAACAGTGATCTAATTTTGAAAACAAATCTACCTTATCAGACGAATCTCATTTAATTGAACCTTACTGAATGAATCGGAACCCACAGCACAACATTTTTTTTCAGCTATCTCTCCTTTCCTTGCCTAGTTATTACATATTTACACTGGGGCTGTCAATCAATTTAAGATTTTAATAAAATTAGTTACATCATATGCTGATAAATTAATCAAATTAATCGCTTGCTTGGGAAAGACCCTCAGTGAAGATATTTCCGCTCATAAACATTACATTAGAGCAGCACATGAGTAAAGTATTAAACAGAAAAATGAAAAGGTGGCATTAGAAATCAATAAATTTAGATTTTTTTTGGTTTGTTTTATTTTGAAATGTTCTGGCATTTTAAATTTGACAGCGCTAATTTTTACATAATTTGCACACTGCGATTTCTCTAGTGGAGGTCTGTGATGGCACTACCTGAAGTTGCCGTGGTGATGCAGCTGCCAGGCTTCTATTACCAGGCTGTGCATGAGAGTTGTATTAATGTTCCCCTGTCTGAAGGGCTGAAGCAGTACCTGCAGACAGACGACTTGGTCCCCCGGCTGGGCACTCTCATTGGGCGAGTAGTCGCCCTCCTGTCTGAGCTGCTGCCTGGCCCGGGTCTTGCCCTGGGTCACCGGGTTGATCGCCTCCAGGTGGGACGGGTTGGGCAGCATGGTCACGTGAAGCGCACGCCCGCTTCCAAACTCCAGCTCCACCGAGGAGGTGAGGTGGGAGAGGACGTCGCCGATGGCAGGCGAGCTCTCAGGGAACTCGCTGAGGCCTCGCATCTTACGGAACATGAGCTGGAGGAGGAGGGAACATGAAGGAACAGTAATTTTGATGTCATTTCCCTTTTCTAATTTCTATCAGTAAGGGAGTCCTACAAAGACCTAGCATGTTTTTGAACAGCTCCTCTTGTGAATAACATAAAACCTGGCTAGTAACCTTCATTTGATGAGCCCATAAACTTTGGGTTATCTTATCTCTACAATTTCAACATCACACTGCAAGATGCATGAGTTTCCCAGAGGACTGAAACACTAAACAGACTGGTTTGAGCACATTCGGTGCTTGTGTGAAAACCCTGGCTGTCTGTGCACCAACAAATCCTGCAGTGGTTGAGAAATAACTCCCACTATTTTTGACCTGGACCTTAATTTCCCTTTTTTCTCTCTCTCTGACCCAACATTGTCAAACATTTTATAGGTTCTCATGTCTTGCTTCCCCTGGTGCACAGCTCACCAACACAAAACAGTTCAAAGGCATATATGAAAATGATCTAAAAAGCCACACCTTTCCTGTATGGTTTCAATTCTGCCTTGACCTTATTTCAACTTTTGCAGCTGCTCCTGCTATACATATGCTATTGTGTAAAGTAGTGCAGCATAAATAGTGAAATTTGTCAGGTCGCACATATGCAGAGAATTAAATATGCATGTCTTATTACAGTGTGTGGGTTCACGTGTAAAAAAGACATGTGTGGGGGCTTTAGGTTTTGGTTTCTGAATTGTCCATTGGCCCTACTGGACTGTATTGGAAAGCTGTGCACACTGGCAAGGAAACAATGAAGCAGTTGTTGAGATTTTGGTCAGACATGAGCAGTATGATGGAAAATAATGGGCCCAGATTGAAAATTGCCAGAGTTATGTAGTCATGCTCTGAGACACATCCTTGATGAACTATATGAACTTGAGCTCAAATCCCACCAGAACCTCCTATAACTCACTGCACTATTCCTTGTTTCCTTGTGTCTAAGTCAAGAAAAATACTGTAAGGATGGTACTGGACGACCCACACCCCTTAAAAATGATATTAGTTAAATTTGATTTGCTGTCTAACCTCTGGCGGGAACTTCAGCAGGCCTGTGAGGAGGTTGAGTCGGCCTCTGTGGGGCATGCCGATGACGACGTCGGTTACTCCCGCCTGGGCCGAATGGCTGAAAAGCTCGTAGAAAAAGCCCATCATGCTCTCTGCTCCTTCTCCTCCGTAACGTTTCACAGTAGCAAACTTGGTGGCAAGGAAATGGTCAAATTCCTGCAGGTTGTGCAAAAATAAATAAATGAAGAAAATAAAAAACTAAAATTAATGAAATAAATGATCTAATATGAGAAATCGTTTATCTGCAGCCCTTGCACTCTTTGAAATAAGCTCATGTGTCATATCATTGTGCAACATGAAGTGGTGACTTTGTTTGTCTCACAGCTGGTGTCTTATTTTCCTTGGAGCTACCTGGGACTCCAGCATGAGCTTGGCCAGCTGCCTCCTCTCCTCAGACGAGAAAGTCTCCTTCTTAAGCTCCTCAAAGCGATCAGCGAACCACTCCCTCTCCTCCAGGTCGCTCAGCTGGCTGGTTTCCACCGACAGTCGGCCGCAGTAGGCCTCCTCCAAGTAGGCCGCCACCTCCTCCACTGAGGCCTCTGCCTTGCCGAAATGTCGCAATCCTAGAGGAGAGGAGCATGCAGCGAGCGGCGTTAACACATGCACGTGACCTTTTTGTATGCCTGCTTTTAATTTGATTTTTTTAAACTCCTGAAGTGAGACTAAAGCCAAATTTCAAGCCTTGGTTGGAAGCAAAAGTCCTCTTCCAATTCTAGTTTTAATTCTAATTCTAAGTTCTGACTAGCGCCTTTTCTACTACAAGGGGCTAGTTGGGGCTTGCTCATTACTCATCACTCTTCACGCTCTTTTCTTCCATTGTTGCCTCCATAGACGTTAATCTGTAGTTGTTTAACTAGAATCTGATGTCATATCAAAAAACAGTGATATTAACATTATGTTGTAGACATGTGTAGTTGATCCTGACCCTGTTTAGGACCCTTATTGAATATTGGTGACTTTCATGTTTTACCCAGTGGTTTTACATTTTGGTCCACAGGATCCAGAGCTCTGCTGATTTTCATTCTAGCCATTTTACACCCGTGATGATGTCAAATTTACTGACTAATGTTAGTCCTGCCCATCAAAGCCATTACATTGATGTTATAATAATTAAATTTTTTCAATCTTTTAAAGTGAAACACACCCAACAACAATATGTGAATTCCCTCTGAAGCATCTAAAATTTGCACTTCATTAAGTGCAATGACTGGCTGGATAATATATTGATAATGTATCGATGTCATGATAATGAAACTAAATCATCATCTGGGATTGTGGATATTGTAATATGGTGATTATATGGTAAACTGTTGGGGTTTTTTTTCTGTGTTTTAAAACTCCTTAAGTGCCATAGAATCCCAGCACACTGCACATCTAGAGTGCCAAGCCAATATGGCTGCCCCAACATTCTCACTGCGTGTTCAGGGCCCCCGCAGGCGCCCTTGGCACTCCCGAACGTGTGCAGGAGAGGCTCCCTCAAGCGCTCCTGACACTAAGTGAGTTTGCATTACAGTGCAAGGATCCAGTTTTGTTATCTGCTTCTGCATGCTGGCTATCATACTCATTGTTTATCAAAGATCTCTGGATATTGTGATATTTGATAATGTCCTTATCACCCAGCCTTACTTGAGCATGACACCTGAGCCATATTCAGTCCACGGAGACATGATCAAAAATGATATCCTGTGCAAACCAATGATGAATGGCAAGTTAAAGGCACTTCGACCATTTAGTTTATATACACACATAAATGATAAGCAATGAAAGGAGAGGAAAACAAATGATATCTGTCTGGGCTTCCATCCACAGCTGCAGGAGGGCAGTCATTTACCTGACGTGTTCAGGTGTCCTTTTAAGGTACTGGTCAGCATGTTTATCTCTGGGACAATGTCTAGCACAGGCTTCTGTGGCAGCAGAGGGTTAATTTTAGCAGCCTTGTGTCCATGTGTTCTGTACGCCTCCACCAGACGGGCAAGACCATGATCTGAGCACAGAGCAACACAAGAAAGATCTCTCAGAATAAGATGTCACAAAACACACTTTCCTCGGTGACAATGTGTGGGTTTAATATAAAAGTATCTTCTGTTTCAACCTGCATGTGGATAAATCGGGCATCAACAGAGGAAGCAGAAATTTCACACAAGTTTACAAAGAATACTGAACAAAATAAAGCGGAAAAAAGAGTCTCAGGAGTGAAAGAAATCTACGTCATTACTTCATTTTCGATCTCCACGGTCAGCTTGCTAGTAACAGGTGATGTTACGTTGCCCATACATTGCCCCATACTGACCTTGGTTAAGTGCAGCGATGTGGTCACTCTGCAACTTGTGGTCCCTGTCCGTTTGTTTGGGTCGGTAGCCGTAAACACCTCTCTCGGTGTGGTAAAAGCTGCTGACAACCTGCCGGGCGACGCTCGGCGGCAGTCGGCTGACCGAGCTTTTCAGGAACAACACGGCTGACATGGTTAAAAAACTAAAGCGTTACTAAACCTGTTTAATCTCACATGTAACAGCCAACACACCACTACAGGACGGCAGCCATACTGCCTGTGATGGGAGGAGACGCCGCACTGAAAGCCTATTGGCTGGAGAACAGAAGTACTGTAGACATTTGACAGGAGCGCCCTGAGGAAATCGCCGGCTTTTACTATTGAATGACAATTTAAATATAGTGCGGCGAGTATTCGTATAGTGTGTATGCAAATTAGAAAGTATGTGTATATTTTTTAAAGGTCGGAAATGCTGATGAATGACCTGAGGTGTCATGAAACGTCACAAAGTGATGTATGCTGTGTTCACGTGCTGCTCGTAAGCAACCTCTTCCAATGTCTGAAGCGTCAGATAGAACCATAATTCCAAGGGGCGGTAGGGGATGAGTGGATGCATGTAAAGTGAAGTAATAAAGAACAGCAGTGGCATCCTGACTGACGTGTGGTTTATTGTTGGTTTCTTGAGAGCACAACTCATCGTTCTAACATTTCCGACAGCCCATAAAGGCAGCATCATTATACAGTTAAGTTCACGTACAATGGGTTGAGTAATGGCATATTGCACTACCTTCTTTTCGTGATCAGATGGTACCATGCAGCGCAACAGATGTTGTGAAATAAAACTGACTGGTGATGAGGGTGATTGCACGCGGTCACTAACCCAACTAGCGTTTTTAATGATTTACGGAGCTACAGCACTCCTACAACAAACTTTAGAAGGACTCTATAATATGCCATGTTAATCTCAGCATCTTTGGAAATATTACAGAAATATAGGAATATCAAGATGGTACCATCAGAAATAAAGAAATAGGAAGAGGGACTATGATAGGTCACAACTCAACTGAGTTTGAGTCCTTGTCAATATATTCTAAGATTACGTAACTTTTTCGTTAATTATAAACATCACAGTGCTGTTTTGATCATATTGGTAAAATATCTATGGGATAAAAAGCAGACTGAGCCAGCAAAGTGAATCTAATCCTGCAGTAGACAGATTTACGTGATTTGTTCAATAGGAATATGTTGAATCTATCATCATTTTGAATTTTAGTGTTTCATTTTCTTCACCGCACTTATCATAGGGCACTGTAATGCATCACTGGGTCGCTTAGTGGAACTGACAAAATTAAACTGTGCATATAAATTACAGTCCTTCCTCATTATCTTTGCAGGGACTTACATGTCTGGGGCACTCAGTGAATTGGTGACCTCGTTATACACCATGCCTATGTCAATTTCTTAAACACGAGTACATTCTGTAGGCCTACCACTGGGTGGAGACATTGCACAGTATTTCTCACACAGTATTTTTGGAACGGTAAACAGCTTGGGCGTCCCATCTTTTTTTGTTTTGTTTTGTTTTTTGCTTTATTTTGGGCCTTCAGGGGGCGCCATGAGCAATGTTGTGCTCCTTAGAAAATGCCGAACAATTTCAAAAAAATGCCAGTGCTTCAAAAACTAATAGATAACTCACCCACCTCTTCTGAAAGCGATCAGGGAAATAACCAAACAGCAGTATGGTGGACATTTATTTTGTTATCCTTGTGGCCTACAAAGTCAAAGTAAAGGGAATCATTTCACCAAGAAAATTAACTTTTCTGTTATTTTATTTGCTGGCTGAGTGTGGAAATGGTGGGACATTTAGCATATAATTCAACATCACTTTTATTGTACTGATATTAAAAGTATTGATGTTTGTTTTTATTGGTAGCTGCTATTTAAAAATAGCAACTCATTACACTGCGTTTTACTGTGATAAGTGTAAATATTAATGTTAAGTGACACTTTATTAGCCAGTAGCCTCCTGGTCATTATGGCCTTAATGAATTCAATAAAACATGGGAGGAATGCACTAGATAACTCTTAACAGTGACGTGACTCCCCTCCTCAGTATATATGCTATATTTTATGACCACAATCACAACATATTTTGTGTATTGTGACCTTCCCAAAGTCTGAAAGGAAAAATCCACCCTAAGATATTTGAACACTGTTGATAAAAACAGCTATTGTTGATGTACCATGCCTGTCCAGTCTCATTTTATTGCTTGATGGTGTATTTTTCATTTTCAACACTGGTGATGTCATGTCAATATCATTCCCAGCTACAACAGATTTTGGTGCTGTAGAAAATAGCGCATTACTACACTTCACAAAATAACTCCTAGAATGCACTGAACATCATAGACTGATTATGTAACAGTGCAGCAGTGTTGAAGGGTGGATTTTTCCTTTGACTCAGCTACGGAGCGAAAAGTGCATCACTGATGAAGGTCAGGGCAACCAAACCAATAAAAACTGAGGTGGTGAGTTGGAGTGAAAATCCACCTTAGAGACCAACAGGTCACATTAAGTATCTGATTTCTGTATTTCCTGCACATCAAGTCTATCCAAATGAGAGACAAGATATCAGTGCTGTCAACAAGTAGTATGTCAAAACACCTGGGTGATGTTCTGGTTTTGCAGGTGTGGAGTCGAACCTTTAGTGGTTCATGTGTGCAATTGCTAATTAAACTTGACAGCAGTGACTTTCATTTTCACATTGATGTTCATTTTTGTGGGACTCTAATATCATGCAGCTTTGCAGACAAACATGGGGATTACTGTACCTGTGGGAGGGTCTTTCAAACACCTGTTACTCACCATGGGACCCCCATAGTAAACCCGCACCCCGCCCACACACACACACCAGACAGCAGGGTAGTCGCAGTATATATTAGACTATCAATATACCTACTGCTTCCTGTGTCTGTTACTGCTTGAAAAATAATAAGCAAAGAGAAGCACAATGGAGAGAAACAAGTTAGCGAGACAGGACAC
>OMLF01011611.1:5074-21865 GCA_900302615.1 Holocentrus rufus
TGAAGTCTTTTTTTCCTATAACAGGCTTTGGAAAATACATTACATTCATACCCATCATTCTGAAACTTTAAAATGTTGATGAAAAGTTCAATAGTGTATCTATCCTGATCACGCAGTGTATCTAATTGAATAGTTTTGGGTGCCAAAACTCTAAAATTGGTGTCTCACCTTAATCTTCCCGTTTTTGCTGCATTAATTTATTTTCTCAGCTAGATCCTGGTGATAAAAGGTTGGGGAAAGCAGCCTAAATTAATATTTTTCTACCTCGCTGCCAAGAAAATCAAGGCACTTTAATTAGGGTTTTGAATGAGATTTGGCCTGCTTTTATTTTCAAAAATGTGACATTATTATCAACACAGATGAAATATGCCATCATGTGACAATTGTTTTATTTATTATGGGATGAATGCTGCCAGTTTCATTTGTTGTTGTTTAGGTTTTTAAATCAAGCACTGACCTGTACAGTAAGATGCAAAATAATGCACATTTAGACTTAGATGTTTATTTATGGGGTGAGTGATTCTTTTTAGACCGTTTATCGTTGGAATTTTCAAGATTATTTTTATTGTTTGTTTGTTTTTAGTCACTGACAGGAGTAAAGAACAACAAAGAACAAACCAGTTTTACATTTGTAAGATGTTTGGTTTGTGAGATGTGAGGTTTTGGATATTATAATTCACTTGGATTGACGCACACCACATAACAATTACAAAGCATTTACAGACTCACACACTTTAATCTTAAATCAGATTTAAAATATCATCTATACTTAAAATAGTGGACCCTCTCCTTCAGTACAGTGCAACACAGCTACCAATGAAGAGGCACACTGTGCCTGTTAGAGAGCGGCAGGGTGTGTGAGCAGCAACAGGAGTAGCTGAAGATTGGGGATGTGGTGTTTTAAGGGAAGGGGAAGGCAATGAGGAAAACCATTCTCATTCATCTGCAGAGGCTGGATGTAATCTTCACTGAAGCCTGAAGGGAAAGAGGTGAAGGCAAGAGGAAATGAAACAGATACATATCTGTGTCAGTTAACTCTCTCTTCTCTCCCATGTCTGTCCCAGTCTTCCTGGCAATCTCTCGAGGAAAGGATGGGTTTGAACATTATACACTTGGTCCACAATAGCAAAATTATCTTGGGTTATTACTCTGGAGAGTTAAACTTTAAAGTGTATGATCTCAAAATTTATTGAAGTGCTCAATATGGCTCATATTTTTCCTTTCAATTCATCATTAATATTGGCCCTGTTGTAAAGAACCACTTTGAAAAAAAAAAAGATATCAATGAAAGAAACAGATTTCCCCCAAGAATGATGCAGAAACCTCTTGTGCCATTCAGCAGCAATTGGATGCATCATCCATCTATGTTTTATTTAAACAATAATAATGATAATAATAATAAAAAAATAAAAGTTGTTCAGTAATTATGCCCCAAAGTGGGACTTCTTGACCTTAAATAATAGCACCCCCTTCAGGCCAGTCAGTGTATTTTTCAGATGTTAAAACTCAGTGATAAATTGTTTGATCTCTCCAAGTTTTGTGAAAATTGCTCCAGCGAAGGTACTGGAGGTATGATATTTGAGTAAAAATAAATGGATGGATAAAAAACTTAAATTACCGTGCCCTTATAGGACCAGTTTATATCATTTGTAAAGACAGCTTGGATGTGTGTTGCAAGTTTTGTGTCAGACTGGTATTACTAGCAGTCAACAGCTAGTTAGCTTAAATGTTTAAAACCACAACTACTCATATTTGTTTGATATTTAAATTTGAGTCATTATATATTAAAGAATATATATCCTAAAGGGGCAGGTCACTTGACCAATTTTCTTTCTGACTGGCTGAAGTTGAACTGTTGCCAGCAAATCCTGCTTGTTTTCTGATCTAGCCCAGCTACATTTCCAACGGATAAACTGACAGAATATTGCCTGCAAAAACTGCCTGCAAATTTGCCATCAATTTGCCCCCCAAAATTGCCCGTGTATCATCAGCTCTGCAATTGTGTTGGGAACAAACAAAAAACATGCTGCTGGATAATTGCTGCCACTGGGTATAGTCACAAATTCCATATTTATAAATTTCATAATTCATCATCAAGTTTATACAGAGTAAAACAAATAATGTGACTCATTATAGTGCTCACTGTGTGAAACGAAAAACAGTTTCAACAACATTTTCAGTCTGTCAAATATGGATGAAGACTACTTGGCAAACATACTGTAAAAGTCAAGGAGCAATTTCAAGAGACAAAACCTGGAATTACTCCATAGATAATAAATTGGACACTGGTTCTCTGTACTCACTGAAGTTAGTCAGACCTTTTACAGCTATGATTCATTTAATTGTAGTTTCAGTTTATGAGCAGAAAATGTACCAATATCCCCATAAAATGTGACTCCTGTTTACTTCAAGTACACCCATGATTCAAGATAACTCTCGATGGCATCATGATGTGATTTTTGGCTGTTCTATTCTTAATTTTAGGAGAAATGTGCTCATGCTCACACGTCCAAACTGAACAGTTTTCTTGAGCAGTGTTTGATATCTACATCAAACAACATCAAATATAAGTAAATACCATCATTGTTGAGCTCATGTCACTTTCATTTTAAGTCAAAATGCGTTTGTTTATGATAGAGGATTTATTCCAAAATACTTTATTCGCAGCTGAATATCTGAACCTTTATAAGAAGAAGGTGTTTGGATTCTTACAGAACATCCACCTCCTGAAATGGTCACACTAAAAGTGAACTCTCTCCAACCTGCTACTTGTGAGTCATGAGCAGCTGATGTGCCAGATCTTGAATAATTGAATGACCCCACAATTGCATAACCCATTCCGCTCCACACAGTCTTCAAGAAAGCCTCCAAATATTTATGGACATTAAATTATATAAATGATATTTGACAATCATAAATTTAAATCAAAAATCGCTCTAATAAGCACTGTTCTCTTTCTGGCCAGCCTAGACTGCAACAAAATAGAGATGCATAAAAATCTTTTCTCTGTGTAGTCTTCTGGGCTGAGCAGTTAACAAGGACTTTGAAATTCTACCTGCTCTTCTGAATGTAACCTGCTGTGAGAAGAGAAAACCTCTTCAATCCCCTCCATCCAGCAGCATGTGGACATTTTGATCTTTTATTAACTTCACAGTGCCCTTGCTTGTGATGAGAGTGGGATATTTCAGCACTTTTCACTGCGAGTGCCCTATTATTGTCTTTGACAGAGGCTCTGCTTGCTACACTTACTCAGCCTGTGACAAGATATACTGTAGTTGTTAAGAAGTTTCCTTTCACTGGCAGTCAGTCATTTAATCGATGTGCTGTGTGTGGTTCTGGACAAAGAGACATGGAAAACAAACTAATCAAATTATAGTTATAACAAGCATAATGCAACGCCTGGACAATAAAACAGTGCAACTGACAGTTGGACCAGCTCAGTGGAAATAAGATATGTAATGAACTTCAGCATATGTGCAAGGTAACAGAAGAAGAGCACACTGAGAGCAGTATTTTACCAAACATGTGTCAAGGAGGTGACCAGCTAAGGACCAAAATTTGGTTCCTTTAGGCATCTCGAAGAATCTAAGAAATCCAAATACAATGTTTTCAAAATTTCACAGCGAGTCCAGGAACTTTGTGCGATTCTGTGTGATATTAAAAAAAATGATCGTGATAAATGAAAACCCACATGTGCCAAAGGATTTTTCTTGAACCAAGGATCACCATGTGGTTGATCATTGCATTTGATTCTGACTGTGTAGCAGTAGCAACACAAAACTTGGTTGCTCTGGGGTGTTACAGACTTTCAGGTTATTTTGCTATAAATAGCCACTGAGAAATACTAGAATGAAAGGATTCTTTGAGAAACAGCAAATATATTCTGTTTTATCTCTAGATGCATTATAGAAAAAGATGAAAATTTGAAGAATGCTTAAAGGGAACAAAAACCTTTCTAAAACAGTGTAGTATTTTTTATTTATGTGCTTATTCAAAGGGTTAGTGTAGTAACAAAGAGATTTTGAGACGCTTCTCAAAACACAAAGCTCTCTGATTACCTGTAACCTGAAGTTTACCAAGACAAAAAAAGAGCAGTCACTAGATCGACCAGGCTGTTTTTACACCGTCATATTGCAGAGTGAGAAGTCGATGACAGGGGTGAGAAATGTTTTCCACATCATCACTGTGGAAAAAAAAATCATCCCCCGGGAGACATCATAGATCACTCAATCAATTATCCTGGTGAGGGCCAGAGTTGCCTGCCTAGATGCCTGCTTGGCCCTGCTGAGGCGGCACACCTGGGTCAAAAGACCCAGCTGCATTAGTCATGATTGCAGCTGCTTAACACCACAGGGCACAGCTCAATGGAGAGCTTAACCCTGCCAGTTACGCTGGGCTCTGCAGAGAGCATGAAATGGCTTTCCCCTGAGAAGCTAAATATACCAGTAAGTGGCCAGATGACATTGCTTATGTCAAACAGACTTTGTCTTTCTTAACAGTGTATCAGGATTGTATCAAGTGACATCCTACAGCCTGCAGCTTGGACATGTCAAGCTACCATACATGCCTACATTTGAGAGACAAGGCTCTGGGTGGACGCAGGCAGGCTGAACAGTGTAGAGGAGTTTAACATCACACCATTATAATTTGACATTTCATGCACAGCCACCAAGAAGGCACATATTCAAATGACTTTAATTATGATGTGAAAATTACAATTATGGATGTAAAGTTTCCCTGAGAGAAAATTATTTCAAGTATTGACAACAAACAACTATTTTCAAGCCTTATTGAATGCAGCATTATGATGTCTGTGTAATTTCTGTAAGTGCAAACACTGGCAGTGCCATTATTATTCCACCTGGCTAAATTGCAGGTTGTATTTTTCTCACAGCATGAGCCAGCAAATTCAAAGCCAATGAAATAAAAGTAAAATGCAATGTTTATTTACTTTGATGATGATGATGCAACTGCCTTCTCGCTTTCCTTAGCTCTTTGTGTTTGTAGCACCTGCAACTTACATGACATTATCCTCTTCCTGCTGGTCTCCCCGTTGGAAAATGAAATTAGGTTAGGTGCCTGCAAACACAATTACTGGCTGATAGAAGGTGTCCGATGTGCCACCGTATATGTAAAATGGTTGAGGCAGCACCATTGATTTAGGTGGCCCTGATTAGATGCTGTTGGGAGATTGAGATTCATTTTTCAGGCATTGGGAATCAGAGCAATGTTATAGTTGCACATAACCCCTCATTTGTGCACCCAGTGGTGTGTTACATACATAACACTTGTTTATTACAACCAGGAATTTGCAGGAAGGGAAGACTTGTGTATCACGGAGAAACGATCATCTGAATGTTAGTCGGAAGAAAAAAATGCTGTCAGACAGGTTAGCCATCCACCACGAATGATATGCCACAAATGCATATCATTTGCTCCAGGTAAACTCTTGTCAGACTGTTTAGATGACTATCAAACAACTTTGGTTCATAGCCGCTTTTTAAGTGTCAGTGAAGGGTTCAAAGATTCCAAATGAGCTTCACTGCCTGCAGCTTTGAAGGGACACTTTTCAGCTGTAAATCACACTACATCTGAGATACACTTTCCTTTTTCAGGGAGCCTGTTTTGATGTGTGTGATGGTTCCAACTCTTGTAGATAAATTACCAGTGCACCTGTATATCAGCTAAACATGGCACTGCCACAAAAGTAGATGAATTTGAGGTTCAGTTTTTTCAATTTTTGATCTTTTATTTATTTATTTTTGTTGGCTTTTCCGTTTTATTCGACAGCGACAGTGGAGACAGAGAGAGAGAGCGGATGACTTACAGCAAAGGGCACAGGGCGGACTTGAACCTGTGCCGCTGCAGTGATCATATGTGGTAAGTGCTCTACACAGTGAGCCACCAGAGCACCCCAACTTATAAATAAGCCATTGGACAATATATATGTGCTCCAGAATCCATCTCAGTTCAATTCAATAAGCTGTCACCATGTTAGATGATTATCTTTTTCATCAATATCTTTATTGGGTGATTTAGTGCATAACACTGTACGTTCATAGTCTGACAGGCTCTTCTAATTTAATAATACCCCTATAAGTCATGTGTAAGAGAGTCAATTATATTTACCTTTAAAATTTATCCATACTCAGCAGCAGCATTAGTTCAATTATCCAGGAGAAGAAATACAGGAGGCAAGACAGTTCAAAGAGAAGAATCAATACATGCTTTCCCATATGTACTTCACCTGACTCTGACCCCCCCGTGTTAGCTCACTGCTCTTTTCAACTGTTAAAAGTCCCTGTCAGATTCCATAATTTAAATGCCTGATTTGGCATCAGGTTCTCTGAGAAAAAGTGCACGACAGAATCAGACATTTCTAGTTATTTTGCAGCAAAAGTGTAGTGACCAAATTGAGACAAATAAAAATCTGACTTGCCTGGGGAAAAAAATGACGTGCATTGTTAATTTGCTGTAAATTTTGATTTCCTTGAGGAACTGCTCAAGACAGATAAACATGCACAGTGGAGGAAATACGCTTTTTACTATTTTATGTTTTTGAAAAAAAAAAAAGCTGTTCAAAGGTGGGTATAATAATATTTTATGAATGAGTGTGCAATTATTTCACAAAATCTAGCTCTAGTCATAACAAAACAACATTATAAAAGGTCTGTTGATTAGTGTTTTTTTAATGTAATGTTAATATTTCATTTGGTTGTCTTCATGGTTTGCATTCTTTCTCCAATAGTTGCACAACTTCCTCTCTTTCACACCTCTGGGCCACATTCAGAGCGGTGGATCCAGACGAGTCCGGGAGTTTCACATCTGCCCCATTCAGGAGAAGGGCCTTTACAATTGGGATGCAACCGTGCTGGGCAGCCAGGTGCAAAGGTGTGGCCTTGCCCCAGTTTGCCGCATTAACATCTGCATGGTGTGAGATGAGCTGGAGGACACTTGGGAAACTGACACTGTTACACGCTAGATGGAGTGGGGTCCACCCCTCTTTGTCCTCTGACACATTTGGGTCCGCTTTGGCTGCCAGGAGCTTAGCCACCACTTCCTGCTGGCTCTGCTGGCAGGCTAGGTGGAGGGGAGTCCATCCATCCTCTCCTCTAGCATTCACACAGCCACCCTGACTCTCCAGCTGGAGCACGGTGGCCTCGTGGCCCCTGAGGGCAGCCAGGTGCATGGGTGTCCAGCCTTGGAGGGTTCTGGGATCCGGGCTGGCCCTATTTGACAGCAGCTGCCTGCAGATGCCAGTGTGGCCGTTGAGAGCAGCCAGGTGTAGCGGAGTGTAGCCTCTGCTGTCCACGCTGTCAATATGTGCCCCGCTCTTCAGCAACTCCCTGACTACTCTGTAGTGGCCTTCCTCGGCCGATAAGTGCAGGGCAGTGGAGAGAGAGGAGTCGGTCTGCTTGGGGTCTGCTCCCTGAGAAAGGAGGAGCTTGGCGATGCTGAGATGCCCGTAGGCACAGGCTATGTGGAGGGGTGTCCTCCCCTGGGCCTCCTCCGGTTCCCTAACCGCCTCCTCTGACAGCCGTGACAGCAGCAGCCGAACCACCGTCTCGTGGCCATTCTGGCAGGCTAGGTGGAGCGGTGTCCAACCAACTTTCTCCCTCACATCTGTCACTGCTCCTTTGTCCAGCAGGAGTCGGACAGCCCTGTCGTCGCCGTTTTGAGCGGCAAAATGGAGCGGTGTCCACTGGTCCTCATCTCCCTGGGTGCCATCTGCCCCGTGCTCCAGCAGCAAGGTGATGATGTCATGAAGCCTGTAGAGAGGAAAGTTTCATCCTTAGTACATCATTTTAGTCGAATCTTTAACCTTAAACTTTGACAAGATGAGGCGAGCCTTTTTGTAATTTTAAGACAAAAGAGCTGAACAGATTTGATCCGATTAAAGGCTTTTACAACTTTGTTGCTGTTCCAAGAACAGACATGTGTTTGATTAACCTTAACAGAGCTGCCAGAAACTCTACTCATCCAAATAGCCATCTGCTTTATGGCACCAATAACATAGTATTGTGTAACTTTACTTGGTTGCAGGTGTTTCTTTATACAAACCTGTGCAAAACAGCAATAATCAGAGGAGTGTAACCTCTGGCACTGGGACAGTTGACCTTAGCACCAAGACTCAGGACATGCTGGACACTCTCTGCATCCCCGCTGGCTACGGTGTAGTGGAGGAGACTATTTTTATCCGAATAGAGCTCAAATATATGCTCTCTCTTTACTGACTGTCTGAAACTGTGAAAGTCCTTCTTTGACAGGAGAGAGAGAATGCCATCCCTGCCATTCTGTCTATCTGTGAAATGAAAGGACAGTGAGTGATTTCAGAAAACATTTGCAAAAATATTAAGAGCACATCCAGGCAGCTGGATTGAATTTCAAACTAATGCAATTGTCACATTTCCATTTTCTGAATTTTGCTTTAATTAAGTTCAGTCCACTCTTTTATTTGATTATGGAATAAACCAAAGTGCCTGCGTTTTTTAATGGGAGGAAATCAAGCTCTCTGATTGCTTTGGGACTTGATCATTATGAGCTGTGGGTGTGACGTTTTTACCTTATGGAGTATGTTGATATAAATCTTAAAAGAGATCACAGGGATTGCATAAGCATTTGGACAAATATACACACACTATTTAAATCAATTTATCTTGGCAAGCCCACAGTGAATCAATATACATTGTGAATTAATTCATTTATTCTATATTTCAGAGTAAACAGATTGAGAGAACATTAAGGCTGCAGCTTTTATTCTCTCTCTTTTTTTTCCTGAGAGGTTGACTGTACTTTTCAGCACTCGATTAGAAATGTGATGGCACTGTAAATAGCACTTTTTAAATGTCAGCCCTGCAGGCTTTGCACTGCAATGAACATGATGATTTCCCCTACCTCTCTGCCCATGTGCTTACCTGAGGGAAGGTCAGACATCTCAGGCAAAGCAATCTAAATTGATAAAAAAAAAAGAAAGAAAGAAAGAAAGAAAGAAAGAAAGAAAGAAAGAAAAAAAGGAAAAAAGAAGTTATTTACAAAAATTTATGTTTGTGACATCGACCAACGTAAGTGGTAAATAAGCTTATCAATCAAAAAAAAAATTCCCATTCAGACAAAGAGGAATATAGTAAGTGAGAGGGTGAAATACAAAAAGAAACAGAGGACAGAAAGATAGATGCAAGAAGACACATTTTCTATTTTCTATTTATGTACTATAAATTGTGCTACTTTCTACCAGATGTTTTTTGGTAATACAATTAACCTGGCCTGCTGATTACATCTAAGGTGAAGGTAACCAATGGAAATGTTTAACTGTTTAAAAATTTTAAGTAGCAAGCACAACTAACTTTATGTGTAGGAGAAACCAGCCAGGGATAATCTGGTTTCTGTTTCTGGTCCCCATTTCTGTGTGGTTGGGATGTTCCCGGGATCTTCAGGACTTCACTCAGACCCTCTGTTTTCCTCACAGTGCCTGCAAGCAGAACGTGCAAAAACACTGTTGTCCTCAATTTGCAACACAAGCACATATCAACAATTACCTCCTTTATAAGAATGAAGAATGTGCCACAAAACTGATTAGTCTCAAAGTCATATGCATAATCCTAATCTCTGAAGTGAACAACTCTGAAGGCCCAGAGAGATAATGTCTTAATTGTATCACTGAGATTAAAATTCCATGCATAAATTACAGGTAAATTCTCTCACAGATGTGGCAATAATAGCTCTAATTTTCTGGAACATTTCAAACTGGAATAATTGCTGTGTATGAATAAATATAACACTAATTTGTATTCATTAACATGACTTTTCAGGCCATACAGTAATTGCTTGTCTAACTAAAGGTGACCTGCTGCCTCTTGTGTAAACGATTTAATCTCATTTGCACTGAAGTATGCCACTCTGGCAAGACATTAAACGGGAAAAAAAGGTGTTCTCTCGTTACAGTCCACTGAGCAGGTGACTGTGGACTTGATAATTGAAAACTGAGCTTGTTGACCATGGACTTGATAATTAAAAACTGATGTTCAAATTATGCCAAAATGAGAGAGAACCAATACCTACAAGATCTAGCTGGAACATCTGAGTTACACTTAATATATGTTAATGCTTTCATGCATTAAAACCAATCACATCTTGATGAAGACTTACCTAGTAACATCTGCATGCCTGCACTGGCACTGTAAAGGTGTTACATAAACGAGTACAGCACCTGAAAACTGTGGCCTCTTCCTTTGATCCTGGTCCCAGCACTGCTTCATGATGCAGATCATCTGGTCACACTCGTATGGCTTGTTTTCAGGTATCAGCTCTACGCTCGGCCGCTTACCAGACGATACCTGTATCAGCACGGTGGTCACGCTGCTCCCTGCTCCACAAAGCAGATGGCAGGGAAGGGGAAAGGGAAAGGGAAGAGGCTGAACAACAAATACAGCGAATGACCACAGCTGCATTGGTTCCAAAACAGTCTCAGTCTCTTTTGAGAGCATCAACTCTAAAATGCAGATTATGTGTTATGAACAGGTTGGCCAAAGGTTACGTTAACACAAATAAAACAGCTTTGCTTATGGTTAAATAAGAAACTATTGCAAATGTATCAAAATACCCTTACTATCAATTATAGCATTTTGATGTTAAAATACTGCCTGTTTATTGTTGTGCCTCATCCATGCAACCCTTTTGTGGTGGAGAAATGTATTTCTCTCACTTTTCATGGACAGGCCAGAAATTTGCATTGCATCCTACAATGTGACTCCAAAACAGATTAGATGGTGAGAGAAAATGAATAAATAAAGGGTTATCAGGGCTCTAATACAATTAATTTCAGCCCACTGAACTGCAGTGAATGATATAATTGAAAAGTGGCTACACCATTATTTTATTTTTTAAAAGTGACAGTATCATTATATATAACATCAACATTGGATGATCTTTGCCAGAGACCTTGCAATGATGTGAAGTGTTATGAATGCAGTAATTCCTACCTGGGTAAGGCTTCTGCTGTGTCAGAATCTCCCACATCACAATTGCAAAGCTACAGATCAGAGCAGACAGATGCACTTTAATCCTAATTTCCC
The DNA here is from genome assembly GCA_900302615.1 of Holocentrus rufus. Classification (NCBI taxonomy): domain Eukaryota; kingdom Metazoa; phylum Chordata; class Actinopteri; order Holocentriformes; family Holocentridae; genus Holocentrus; species Holocentrus rufus. Next base: position 16,147 of record OMLF01011611.1, read on the forward strand.
TTTTCTGTTCATGCTCCATTCAGCGACATCAACAAATAAGTGATGAGTAACCTCACTGTACACAAGATCAGTGACTTTGAAAGATGCAATTATTCATCCGATTCACCAGTGAGAAGCTTATGATTCTTTCAAGATTTCAAAGAAACGAGCGAACGGAGCGGAAGGAGGAGTGAGAGGTGAATGAAAAAACATAAAGTGAGAAAGTGTGTGTTCCCGTAAGAGTTCTTGTAACGGGATAAAAAAAAAAACAGTGCAAGGTTACAGATGGTAGGTGCGTGAATTGCAGAGTAAATCAGAGAAAAGCAAAGATGTGACATTCGATGGCGCGATATTGCAGTATGCCCTTGGCAACTCACCTGTAAACATCAAATGTAGTTCCTGGAGGCTCGGGGGACTGGGTGAAGGTCTCTGGAGGAATGTAACTCATGTTCCCTCTTGCTGTCAGCTTCTCCATGAACGCCCTCTTGTTTAAACCCTCCTCCCATTTGATTAAACCAAAATCAGAAATCTTTGGAAGAGAGAAAGATATACCAGAGAATTTCAGCACCCCTAACTTACATGCAGATAACTTGATCCTAAGTAACGTGTACAGACTTGTTAGGTTCACTCAGTTTCACTCACTTTGGCATGAAGGTGATCATCCAGCAGGATGTTGGATGTCTTGAGGTTAAGATGGAGCAGGGGAGGTTTCATGCTGTGGAGGTAATTCATGCCCATGGTGACCTCATGAATCATCTGGAACTTCTTGGGCCACATCAAAGTGTGACTCGCCAGGAGATTGTCCAGCGATCCATTACTCATGTATTCCATCACTATGGCAGCTGCTTCACTGCACAATCCATAGATGGATACTATATACTTGAATTTCACTTTGGCTATCATGGGCGCTTCATCTATCATTCTCCTGCGAAAACAAAAATAATGGTCAGTGAGGGGGCGTGTTTCAGGTGTTATGACCCCTGGAAGCAATTTCACATGTCAAAAAGCTGATACCACTTGGTACAAAGATCAGCAAAAGCACAACAATTTCAGTGTTAATACAAAAATGAATGTAGATCCAGCATGGAGGCACTTTTGTGAATTCGGATAATTAAGATGCAAGTATGGTAACAGAAATGAAGTCCTACCTGTAAAAGCTGTTGGCACTCTGGCTGGTGTCAAAGCTTTTCAGGGCACATTTCTCCCACCAGAGCTTGAGCTTGACTTTGTACACTTGGCCAAATCTGCATTCTGCAACCTTAATCCAGTCAGCCTCAAAGTCATCCCTCCTGAAGTTCCTGAACTTCCCTGGGGCTCCGTCAAGACAATCCATGAGAACGCTGATCCACTCTGACACAAGACACACACCACACACACTCTGCTCTCTAATCCCATACACAAACGGGGCTTATTCTTCAGAGCAACAGCGATTAATAGCACCGCAGGAGGCTTCTGTCCCAAAGTGTTTCACGCGGGGGGGAAGGAAAAAGAGGTGATAGCATAGATATAAAAGCCGTAGAACGTACATACACGTTCAAGTCAGTGGTAACCGGCTGGTTGAAGTACAGTTCACAGAACTGGGCTACTCTGTTGATAAATGGGAGGAGCCAGAGTGCAGAACTTGTTTGCATTGCAATGTCACAGAGCCGGTTTCTAGCTGCCTGCAAAGACTGCTGACCTAGCTTTCACAGAAGACATGTGCTCTTCTGTTTCTTGCGCCCCATTCCAGGAGTGATTTACCACCATATGAATACAAGACTAAGCAATTCAACAAGTGTGTCAAAATGCTATCAACAGACTATCAATCACAATAGAGAAGAGCTGCACACAGTATGATAGATCTGCTCAATGTAATTTGTGACTCTATATAAATGAACTGCTTAAAGAACCATTCACTACTATGAAAGTGCCCTTTAACAAGGCACTTAACCTCCAGCTACTCCAGTAGAGCTGCTTAGTGGCCAGCAGTTGGAGATGACAGTACCACTGGGGAGCACCAAGATGTGAATGTGTATGTGTGTGTGTGTGTGTGTGTGTGTGTGTGTGTATATAACCATCCCTCCCCTGTGTCTAATCTCCAAGGCCATTGCTGTAAATAATTTTGACTATATAATATAGCTTGCCGAAAGGACTAATATAAAGGATGAAAGTCAACTGTGCATTTGCGTCATCCAAGATTAAAACTGAAACAGCCTCATGTACTGAAAGGACTCGTGATGACCTTGATATTTATTAAGTGTTGTCTTGAACGGTCTGCAGGTTTTGAATGCCAAAGGATTTAAAGCTTGTTTCTTTTAGAAGTGGTGTTGGTGGTGAAATTGTCCCGCAGCTCACTTCTGCAGATTGCCATGTGAGATAAATTGACTCTTTGGATGGTTTGTGTTGCTGAAAATGTCAGAGAGGACATCCTGATTAGGATGACAGATGGTTTCTGTGAATAGGGGTAAAATAGCAGTGATTCTAAGGTATGTAATCTAAACATAGTACTTTAAACTAGTGAGCAATATCAACATTAGGACAACTTGACAATGATCACACCATATTAAAGGAAACAAAGCTACTGTTTGTAGTAGTTAGTTAAAGACGTGTTTTGTTCAAACCTATGCCCCACAAAGGGGGTGTGGCTTAATTGTTGCCACCCCTTTCAACCAATCAGGGAAGAAAGTTGCTCATGGGTCAAGTGTCACGTTGACACATGTTTCTGCTAAACCCCGCCCATTGTCATGCCTCCTTGAGACTGATTGGCCCAAAACGTTAGTCACTTCCTCGCTGGTTCATGATTCTCCTTCCAATCAATTTTTCTTAAAATTTGGCCAGTGTGTTTTGAGTTATCCTGCTGACAGAGTGATGGACAGAAGGATGGAGGGACAGGGACAGGGGTGATCACATAACTTTCCCCCTGCTCTTTGGTGGAGGTAAAAAAAAAAAAAAAAAAAAGGAAGAAAGAAAAAACACAGCCAGGATAAAAGCCTATTACCATTTTGGTGAGCTACAGCAATTTATGCAAATTCTCAAAACAAGTCAAAACAATCTATCACATTAATAACATCAGTTTTGTACTTCGTATTTTCTAATCCAAAGGTTAAGACCTCTCATATTTGAAAAGTCTGGTTGGTAAAATATCTTAGAAAACAGGTTCGACTTGGAGCCTGTTCATTCTTTGAGTGTATGTAATGCCTCTAGCATGGCATAAACCACTGCTGGGCCTCATTTCTCTCTTACTTATCATGTGCAGTCAGTTTGGATGGTTTTCAGAGCCCTATTTGAGGCACAGAGAGGCACAAAGATATATTAAAGAGAAAAGGGAGATTATGAGCTTATGTGATTATTTGTGTGTGGAGGCTCATTGTTTTCAGATGGAGACACCAAGAAGGGAGTTATTTCATTTCAATTTCATTTCTCTATGTTCAGGAAGACAAACAAAAGAGTTGGATTGTGTGTTGGAACTGGTAGTATAACTTATGTACAGCATAGTACACTGAAAACTAATTAAGTTGAATTATACATTTGGCATTGCAGCGTGCTAAATCGGAGTGTCTTGACTGATGCTGCTGGGGTTGTTGTGTCTGAAAGGCACACATTTTAGCATTCACCCTGCCAAGAGGAGTGTTAGCTTTGCTCTTTTTCAAACTTTACTTCCAATTACACTCCAAATTGTGGATTTCACCTCTCCGCTTCATTAAAGCAGAGTGTTGCTCCAGAGAAAAGGTTCTGAAAGTACCTGGCTTATGAGGCAGGCTCAGGGTAACAGGAAGTTCACTCAGAAAGATGAGAAAACAAAAATGTCCTCCGCTACCTCTCCCTTTTTATCTCCTGCTGTTCTGTTTATGGGATTATATGTTATTGTTTTCTTGTGACTTTGAACAAGAGATGAACATGGATATGTACACATTATAGGACACCTCCCACCCTCCACACACACACACAATCATACACCCCCTATATATTGTTCCTGAGGGCCAATAGTATGAGAGTTATAAATATTGGGGGCATCTCCCATGGGATTTTTTCATTCCCAGCAGAAAGCACATTTACAGTAGATTGAGCATGTTTGCTCCTGACAGCATGGTCCAAATCTCCATTACAAGCTCACAACTGTAAACAAAGCCTCGCTGGGTGCTCATCCATTTCTTGCTGTCTTGGTTTCTCCCCCATAGCTTTGATATAGATGGCAATGTGTTTCATCTGGATTTTGTCTCATATGTCTTACAAGAGAACGCCCACTAGTCAGGACTCTGCAGTGGTTTCTTTATGTCCTATCACTCCCAACTGACTCTGTGTTCAGTGGCTCATTTATGAGACACTGTTAAATATTTTTATTAATAAGCTCTCTTCAGTACAATTTTCCCCTCTCTGCTTCTTTTAAATCTGTTGTGTCTCCCTGCAGCGCTGCGGTGGTGAACTGATGTGCGCCTGTGGGGTGATTTGCATATAGACTTGTCCCATGGGCTACATGTCTCCCTTGTCATCAAGCCGCAGATACCTCAAATGGAAAATGCTGTAAACACATTATTGTGAGACTTAAAGCAATTACAGATTCATTCTTGTGTATTATACCAATGCACTGTGGATCTTTATGGTGGGCTGTCAAGGGTTGTTTTGCTGAAATGAGAGACATGACAAGTTTTGACCTATTCCGAAGAATCCTTTTCTCTATACAGGTCTTGCTCAACCACATTAAGACCTGCCATAATCGTATGTACATTTTTTATACTTTCAATAGTGTTTTTCTTTGACAATGCTCTGCAGATTGCTTTCATTTCGGTGCTAGCTCTATGCAACATAATGTTCTCCCAAGCACCCGCAACCTCTCAACTCCTCTCTATGCATGCAGGCACGGTAACTGATGAATCTAATGTTCATTGACAGCCATAGTTTCATGCCTCACTAACTCACACTATTATTTAGGACAGACTCGTGGATTGATGTTCCAATGAAAACCAGGCGCTCGTGATCAGAGTCCTGATAGGCTACCTGAGGGGAGAAGTCTGCCTTCATCGATGGAACCAACACCTCAGAACTCAGCCAATCACATTAGCTGGATCGGCCATGCTGGGTGAGCTGGCTGGTTAGAGCCACAGGCTTTATCTTACCCCTCATGTCCTCTCGTAAATAATAAGCCAAACTGCAGTGGCTCTGATCCATGTTCTGTGTGCACAGAAAGCACATAACTTTATCAAGCAAAATTAAATTGTGGGAGGCACTGAGGGGAACATGTAGTCTAATCTGCTACAGACTTTGGGAAATGCAAGAGTAAGCACAGACCATTCAGACTTTGTGTTTCATGCTAGAACATTAATTGGTTCTCAGATTTATGGAAAGGACTAGCCACCCATGTACATCTCTCAAAGCATTAACAGATTTTTTAATCAAAGGCTTATCTTTTGCAGTATGTGTGAAAAAGAATACCACAGATTTGTAAACTGGTGAGATACATGACACATGAGAGCAGTAACACAGAATCGCCTAGTCATTTGGGGTAAATCACATCCAGCTATTATTTGTGGGAGAGAAGATTGCATTTCATTATATTTCACACTGGTGCATTGTTCTCAACATTTGTATCATCTGATACAAATGCAAATGGTATTTGTATCAGATGGTAAGGTATTCATTGTGATATGCTATTGATAAACAATACATTATTTAATAGTCTTAGCTGGTGTGGACCTTCATTTAAAGATGATTAATTAATTATTACTATGTCAATGGAAAGCAAGTGAATCCTCTGGCTAATCTG
>OMLF01011611.1:22106-39232 GCA_900302615.1 Holocentrus rufus
AGATGACGGTAGAGTTTAACATTTTAGATTGCTTTTCATGTCATACCATGTGTCACCACAACTTACATCATAATCAAATATCATTTTGTCTGAAAACTTAAGCACGAAAACAAGATTTGTTAAGAATTTGTGTATAGTTTCTTTCAGCTGTAAATGATTTTTCCAACCCAATAATAAGTATTTTTCTCCAATTATTGTATTAATTAGTTGATCTTGATGTAAGTGTTAAGCCCAGAAATGCAAACATCACATCAGGTTGGTAATAATCACCTATCAGACTGAAAGCTGGATGTTAAATGTATTGATTTTTTGCCACTGAGGAAAGAAAAAGAAAACATTCACACCATTTCTATTTGTGGCTGCTGTTTATCTTCAGTGAATGATAATAGACTACTTCTGGTTAAGTGTGAAATTTGACTGCAGCAGCTGTGTCACCTATAAGAGGAGGTGTGAATTGGATTGCTCCCCATCATCTAGTCTGTCTTTTACCAGCTGAAACGATTGGCCATCCCTGCTCTATGGTTAATATGATTGACTGCTCCAGTGTCTGTTGACTATAGCAAATGCCTGCCGCTATTTCTGTGATGATGTATTGGTGTAATTGGCAGCGGTTCCTCCTTGGTCACGGTAGGATCAAGTCACCTCCTCTGTGTAGGCAGCCGCCGCCGCCGCAGCAGGCCTGGGGTGGAGCGACTGAGTGGAGCAGCCAGTCAGCCCTGCGACGGTAGGCCAGCCACACCAGCAGCAACGTCACGGTGACCACAGAGCAGCCAGCCGCCAAGCCGAGGATGACCAGCACTAGGTCCAGTCCGGATGGGTCTGAAAGTCAAACACAAGAACAGTATCATGAAGTTATATTCGTGTTTCGATTGTGCACTGCCTCTCAAGTGGACAAGAACACGGTCAGCCCTATGTTCCCCCATTTTTTTAATGAATTAATTTTCCCAAATTTTCCCTGTATGTCAAAGGAATGCTTTAACGTTTTGGGCAATATCCCCTTTTGCCAACAACTGAGGTAAAATGTCCGATACCATTTTCGATACCATTTTTTGATGGTTAGCATTTTGTGTTAGCTTAGCATAAAGCGTCAATTTAGAAGAAGTTAGATGGTAGGAACTACAGATGGTAGGGACTATAAACACTGAACATTTGTGTTCATTGGCCAAGTTTCTGCTATCATCTTACGTCGCCTAAAATAACTCGGTTTTTTTTGTTTGTTTGTTTGTTTTTTTATTCAATGGAGTGTATTTAAAATATACATGATGAACTATGTAAATAAGACTATTTCGGAGTTGTTGTATGTTTATTTTTCACGTTGACGAAGCTGGACTAGCTGACTCTTGTAGACTTCAAGTCTTTCTGCTAAGCTAACATGAAATGCTAACCACTGGAACCGAACCAGTGGACGTGCAGAGGTGAAAATGATATCAAACATCTTGTCTCAGTCTGGGTAAGTTGGAAAAAGGGGATATTGCCCAAAACATTGGAGTATTCCTTTGAGGTTATACCTTGATTTTCCCTTAAATTCCCCTTAAGTAGATTTAAAGTTAGATTTTTTTCCCCTCCATTATCACACAGTAGTGTCACATATATATTGTATCTGCAGGTTGCAATGCTTCACTGAAGTCACATCACCCTGTTATTGTTATTGACTGAAATATTCAAACCCTAGATGGAGTTGTTTTATGGCTGCACCATTACATCAAATAGAAAATAGATGTTTTGTGCATCATTTTATACATGTTTCCCTATCATTCAGCAGGACATAATGGATATCGTAAACCTTGGGATTTCCACTAGAATTTAAAATCAATTTCTGTGAATTTGAACAAAGCTCAGCCGTGCAGCAATGACAAACCCACCGATGGGACGGGTAGGGATGAAGTGCCTTAAGGGCTGAGGGAAAATAAGCAAGCTCTCAAGAACACAGTTTGGTTCACTCTGCTCTAAATATCTGTTAGTTTTGAGTATCTTTCCAAGATTAACCCACAAAGAGCTAAAGACACAGGCAGCCACTTAGCAGCAGCAAGGTAGTACTCCTCAAATGTTACAGATAATTAGCGTGGTCATTTCTCATTTCCCGTCTGGCAGCATCTCCTGTACATGCTCTGTTATCTCAGATTGATCACATTTTGTTTTAAGGGACAGGTAATAATTACCTATCTCCTCTGGGAAGGTAGAGTTCTTCATTTCTCTCAGCATAGGACCAAAGGATATGCGATTCCTGAGATTGGTGACAATAACCTCTGGATGCTCTAAGGGTAAGGCACTCCTCTGCTGTAGACACTGCTATATATTAAGGGGGAAATATGTGTTTCATGAGTATGCAAACCAACAGAACTGTTACTGGTAATTAGTTTTTTGAAGAAGAATAGTGTTCCTAGATATAAAAGAAGATACATGGTGCAATGCACGAAATAATTCTGGTGTTCCTCCCTGATAAATATAAATAAAACATGTTTCCCCTATGTGGTGTTTTTTGTTTGGATAAAAGGGGAGAACAGAACTATCTATTACAAATGGAGAGCTCGGAAATAGGTTTGTAGCTTGAAAGCAAGTCACTTTCTTTTAATCTAAGAGGCTCTGAGCTGGCATAATTCAAACAAAGCATTTGAAATGTATAATGTATGAAATGTCTCAGAAAATTATGCAGCCTGAAGTGCAGAGGAAAAAAAAAAGGACCTTTTCAGGGAAGTAGAAAAATAATTAATAGATGCACCAGAAGTGAGGCGGGATTATGTGAAGAACAAATGTGAAATTAAACCAACACTTACACACCGCTTATAAAATCCCATTCAATCCAAATATCAACCTGTTCTTAACTTTTTTGTATTTTTGCAGCATTTGCAGCTAACGATGCAGAGCTATTGTACTACTCAAAGCACATTTCTCTGTCTTTGCTGTGAACTGTCAGTTAAATACTAAAATTTAATACCTTTGCAGGACTAGCAAACATGAAGAGAGGCAGGTGGTATGACGAGTGAATGAGCTACGGCTGGGCTCCACAAAGGAAAACAGTGAAATGAGTCTCCAAAGTTTACTCTCCGTCTCACCTCCACCCTCTCACACTTCACTTTACTCTTCAGATGACTCACCTTTTCCCACTCAGTCAGAGCCCTCATTCCCACAACAGCAGGAGACAGCAATTGGTATCAGAGCGTCACCCATCCTATGCTCCTCTACAAGCGTTATTCTTTTACTTCACAGAGACCTTATCTGACCTTCAGAGTGTGTACTGACATGACAGATGTTTTAGGCTGCATGTCTCTGGCTCTTGGCCTCAGTCTCACCTCTCCCTAGTCAGTACATCTCAGTCTCTCAGCAGTCTCTCTCTCTCTCTCTCTCTCTCTCTCTCTCAGCACTTCTATTTATTCCTGACTTTTTTTTATCACATTTATAAAAGGGAACTATTCCCTGTACCTATGACAGGATATTTTCATCATATCTCATGCCCCCAATTTAACATTCACTCCCAGTACAGACAAGTCAAATTCATCCTCTCTTGCAAATAAGCTAAGCTTCACTCCCATCCTTCTTTCTCCAATTCATTCTTCACAAGTCCCGCCATCGCTGTTTTCACTCCCTGTTTTCATGGTCAGCATCACACACGGTGTGTCGCTAAATTTTGGTCTCCCTCAATCACTCAGGCTCCCATCCTTTCATATTCATTACTCAGTTCAGACATCACAGTCTTACCCTTTGACAGTCAGAGTGGTTCCGGAGGCAGACACTGAGATCACAGTGTAGGTAGACTACTGAGTAATTAATCATTTGGAAGAGACTGATGGTGAAGCTGGCACTGGTTGACAGGGCACTGGGCAGCAGCCTGATCCCTGCTGGCTGGGCTGCTAACCTGAGGCACCACAACACACAAATTGTAACCTTAGCGGAGAGTTATTTCCCTGGAAAGAACTGGCAAAATGCTTAAGGAGGGAAAGTGCATAACTTGCTGATAAAGTTTCTATTCAGCTACTGGCAAATACTGGAGCTGTAATTAGTTGATAAGCATAAAAGCTGAAAAAAATGCAGACCGGCTTGCTATCCATGTTTCGTATTAAATTAAGATAAAACCTGAACAGATAATAAATCATTCTGGGTACGGATCAGCATTACTTTTATGTGGTGGTGTAACCAATGTTTAATTAGATCCTTTATTTTCATTGATAATTACCCATACTGATAAGTTATGCTTACTTTGAACTTGCAAAAAACTATTTGATCCTTGGCTAGTTCACTCGGCATCTAAATGGAGTTTTTAACAGTTTCAGAGCTACATCGAATACTTCAGCATTCTTCCCACATTTCACCATTCAGCATAGAGAGGAAATGCAATAAAAAGACATCTGTCCCAGCGTCACCACTTTCCCTTGTTAATACAAGTGTTCTGTTCAGATACATGCAGTAAAAGTCGACAGCCAGCCAGCTTATTCACATTTGACAGATTTTAGAGGTCGAGCATTTTTACTGCTCCCTCAAAGCGTGTGAAGGTACATTGAATTTCCCATCCATCTCAGTGATGCTGGCTCCCAAAGATAACACCATCAACCTGAAGGGATGCTCTATTTACTATTCAACTCTTAGAAATGAACCTGCAGCCGCCTGAATCTACATGAGTTACAGCAACATTGTTTTCTTGGTAAACACTTTTGCAAGCTTTGATAGATTGACATGGTTGTGTTACAGAGGTTTATATTTATGAAAATTGTGCAACCTGTATTATTCACGGCTGTATCTGTATAGTGTGTTGAAAAATTTCTATCACACTTCATTCTGAAGACCCAGTTCCCAAAATGATAAGCAGCTTGCAGACAAAGAACTTGTTTTCATATATATTCAGTACATTCCCCTGTGTGAAATTCTTGTATCTGGTGGCACTGCTCCTGTGTGTTTAGTCTTGGAAAAATAAATACTCTTGTCTTTGCCCTCAAAGGCCGGGGACAAGACCAAGGATCAGGGATAAAAATTTAAAACCACTTTACTTTGAAGTGATAATACACCTCACCCTACTGCTCACATTAAAAAAAAAAAAAAAAAAAAAAAAGAGAGAGAAAAGGCTGCCCACTGACCTTTGTGAACAAATCTAAATGTAATAATAAATTACCTGGAGAAGAGGCAGCAGGTGGAGCTGCTAAGGTCAGGCTGGATGGTGGGGGACAGACAACAGGAAGTGACCTCCAGGTTGACCAGGCTGTTGTTGGTCTTCAGGTTAATAACCACTCGGAGGTTCCCTGGGGCAGGGACTGCATCTCCAGGCTCTAAACCTCGCCCCAGGTCCAGGCTCATCTCTGCTGTGTAGTTCCCACTACCGCACAGGTCATCTGAAACTTCTGTTACACTGGTCACATGATTGCAAAAGGGTTGCAAAGGGAAACTGTGGTGTTTTTGTCTATGTAGATTTAATTTCTTGATTTTCCCCTAAATTTCCCTTTAAGCAGCCTCAAAGTTAGAAAACACATTTTTTCTATATTGTACAATAATGTCACATACATATTCTGAAACTGCTGGTTGCAACGCTTCATTGAAACTACATCACGCTTATACTGAGTGAAATATTCAAACCTAAGATGCTGTTGTTTTATGACTAAAGCATAGAAAATTGCTAGATGTATAGTGCATCATTTTACACACTTTTCCCTTTTATTCAGCAGGACGTGTTTGGTATCTTTGAAAACCTTGGGATTGCCACTAGAATTTAAAGTAAAGTTGTGTGGGTTTGAACAAAGCTTGGCCATGCATTTCTAATAATGAAACCACCAATATGGCCAGCAGATTTGAAGAAGTTACCCTCTGAAACACTGTCATCACCACAGTAATTACTTTGCATTGACATGTAATTAACATGTAGTCAATAACATAATAACAGTTAGAAAACGATATAATTACCCAGAGAGGTAGAGATCAGGCGAGGCTCTTCTCCTGTGTTTTCGCCTAGGCTGTTCTGGTCCAGACTCAGGCTCTAAGAGTAACAGTCTCCGCCCGAACTCTTGAGCTGCTATTTCTCCTCTGGCTGCAGCAGATACTGAACTAGTGGCATTCTGTGCTTCAGATATCTTATCTTGTGTTGCTTCACTGTTTAATAGAGTTTTTGCGCTGGTCTTGCCCAGTGCAGTATGGTCAGTAATCTTTTCGGTAATCTGTGCAGTAGTTTCTTCAGGTTCAAATGAAGTCACTTCTGCTACAGTAATGTCCTGGGCTTTAGAGATTTCTGTATGAGGGTGTCTTTGTGTTGTTGTTGTTGTTTTCTCTACAAACTGAGTCTGTTCTGGTGTCCCAAGTCTCCCAAAATGGTCAGTTGCAACATCTGCTCTATGTGACTTTGCTGAAATTCCACTGTTGGTGTTTATATTTGTTGTCTCGCCATGGTCACGGTTAGCTTTGCTGATAGTATGTGATGTAATTTTCCTAAAGGTGGTGGTCCATGTTGTAGTTTCTCTGGTTGTACCTTGGTCAATATCCAAGTTGCCATTAGCAGCTTTTGCATGAAGAGCGTGCTCAGTGTCACTAGCCTCTGTTTCATTTATTTCCTTTACAGCAGGATGATCAGTCTCTCCTGCTCTGTTTGGTTCTTGTGTGGTTCTTGTCTCATCTGACATAGCACAACCAGCTGTCTTACAACTGTTTTCATCAATATTTTTTGTGGTTAAGATCCCTGTATGTAGTGTGGTACCAGTCACAGCTCCAAGTATTGTCTGAGCTGCTGAAGTCTTGTCAGATAAAATATGCTTTTCATGTTGGTCTTCGCTGTTCGTTGTATGTACTGCATCACTCCTCCCAGGCAGAGCATGGCTGGTTTCAAACGCTCTGTTTGTTGCCTTTGTTGTTGTGACCTCTAAAGAATATTTTGCACCCTTACTCATAGTGTGTGTTACATCATGTGCCCCTCCAGCTCTGTGGGTGGCCTTTAACGTGGACGTACCTGCTCGGCTGCCTTGGTCAGGGTCACTGATAGGACGAGTTGTTGTGAGCACTCCAGGCAGAGCATGCTGAGTTTGCTCGATAGCCTGTATGGAAATTTCATGGTCAGGCTCCTCGATGCTTTGTGCCTCTGTTGTGGTTTTTCTTTTCACAGTGGGGTGCAAGTTCCCAGTGGTGGGAGATGAGAGAGGCTCCCTCAGTGAAGAAGGTTCAATATGATTATTGGCCTGTACCATGGCATCAGCTGTATTTGCAGTTTGAAATGAGTGTTCAATCACAGCAAGTCCATCACCAGTGGTCACTGCTGATTCATCAGACTCTCTGGACACAGTGAGGTCACTGATACTAGCAGCTGGTGCCGGAGACACATAACGATTGGCCTTAACAGTGGTTAGCTGAACTTCAGAGAAAATATTCACTATCCCTTCGGCAATCTGCTGTGCAGAGATATCGTGGTCTTTAAGGTCATTTCCAAAATTAGTCTGTATAACAGGAAGAGCAGAGTTACCCACAATAACTTGTGCTGTGGACGGACTATCAGCTGAATGAATCTCTATATTAAATAAAGCATTGTTTGCCACATCAGTAGGTGTTTTGGACAGACTATCTGACTCAACAATTGCAGCGTTATCAGTTCCATTATTTGTGTCAAACACAGATACTGCAAAGTCATTCTTAAGAGGCACAAATTTCTCATTTATTGTCTGCTCAAGCTCACGACTGGCCTGAATTGTAAACATAAAAGGCCTGTTGCTTGTTTCATTGTTAGTTCCTGACTGTGATAGATTATTATGGGATAGATTAGGGGATAGATTAGTCTTGTTACCGGTTTTCAATGTACTGCTTATTTCATCTGTGGCATCTACATCCACAGCTGACGGGTTACTCTGGTTACTCTCATCAGCGTTTTTCACTGCAGGATCCTCCCCACTAATTGATATTGTCAAAGACTTAAATTCAGAGGCATCATTAGTAAGGTGCTCAGTCTTGCTAATCATTTGTGTTGTAAAAGTTGAAATGCTCTCTTTATCATGCTTCTCTGCCATGTGTATACGGATTCCATCTGAGGTTTTTTCAGCAGCAGACAACACACGGTCATTCTCCACTGTCTGGTTTGCCTCATCAGCAGTCCCTAACATGGACTCAGCATGGCCACTTTTAATATTAGCGTGCTCAGAACTGGGGCTTTCCTCTGCCCTCACAATCACTTCCTCAGAGGCTGATATGGTTAGCTCCCTCAGATTATCTGTGCTTGGTAACCTGTCACCTCTTAACGATGTTAGAAGTGGTGGCGGGCTGCTGAGAGGAGATGGATCTGTTGTTGCTTTAGGGCTCATTGAAGCCTGCAGTGATTTAAGCTCAGTATTATCAAGAGAAGCAGACAAAGCATCCGAACGGGCCGTGTTTTCCGAGCGTGGAAATGAGCGCGGTTGGCCTGGAGACATGGTGGAGGATGAGGAGAATTGAGTTGTCTGACGGGCAGATTGGCCTTGGTGGGGAAGCAGCAACAGGCTCATTGAGATGTGAGATTCAGATGACAAGGCCTCTGCTGTGGGTGGGCTGGCGGTTGAGTCATTATATTCCTGCAGGGGTGGGGCAGGATGCTGGGAAATAGATGGAATTACTTCCTCAGTCATGTCAATGGTTAAAGGGTCCTTAGTACTGGATCCAGATGCTTGTGCCGGTATATTGTATTCTATTTGCTCTCCAGCAGATATTACAGTGGTGGTTTGTGAAAGCACATTTGCTTTTGACACTAAGGTACTAAATTGATGCCTTTGATCTAAGATGGTGTGAATAATTGATGTATTGATAGTAGAAGCATTTACAGTAAAGTGGGGCTGAGAACTCGACTGCCCAGCTGAGAGTTCCAGTTGTGGCGTGGTCAGTGAATCCAGATTACCAGCGCTGTCGAGCATAGAGAGAGTAGGTTTAGTAGTCACAGTGTGGCGTGGGGAAATTGTTGGCTTCACTGCATCGATAAAGTTTGGAACACCAGTTTTATGTGAGATGTGAGGAACTTTTTGAACTGTTTTTGGAATGGAAGTCATAATAAATATTGCCTTGTCAGCTTTGTCCCGGGTGCTTTGTTTTCCCAGAGAAGACGTTTCTCCATGATTTGTAGAAATGGTCCCGTGGGCAGAGAGAAGTGGTTTAAACCCTGTAGACGGGGCTTTGGGCAGAGAAACCATTCCTGATCGTTCTGGGCTTGGCGTTCTCAGAGTTTGTAGTGGTCTGTTATTGCGTGTCACTTCACGTGACAATGACCTATTTTTCATTTCCACAACTTGTGCAATATTTTCACTCAAATGAACAGCTTTGTGCTCAGTGGCCCCCAACAGTTTCATCAAGCTGTCTGTAACAGCGTGCTCTTTGTCTCTGTTAAATTCTTCAGAGTTAGTTGTAGGTTCAAGGACAGGATGCCTTGCATGCATAGTCGTATTTGTTGTATCCTCTCTCACAGTTTCTTTAATATGTTTGATGTCTTCCTTGCTTGTTGTCTCCTGTCCTCTGGTCTGTACTCCTCCCTCTGTCACAAACTGTGCCTGCTGATCAAATCTAGACTCCCTCTCGGTCTTTATGCTGTCATCATCTTTGCTGGGAACATCTTCGCTTATTTTAGTCACATCTTCACTTTTTGAGTCTTCTTTTTCACTCACTTCTGCCTCTTTTCTTAGATCTCTCCCCGGTCTCATAGTTGTAAACTCCCCTCCTGTGGTTTCTCTTTCTTCATCTTCCTCTTTCCTCATCTTGTGTTCTTCTCTCCTGTCCTCTTTTCTGTCTGTATTTTGATTGATCTCTACTGCGGCAGTGATTGCCTTTTCTTGTCTATTGCTCTCTGTCTTCTCAGCTCTGAATAATTCTTCTCTCTTAATTTCTCTCTCCAATTTCTCATTGTTCCTTGTCTCCTGGTCTTCCTCCTCCTTGCGCATTTCTTTCAGCTCTTTGATTTCTTTACCTTCCTCGTCGTCTCTCCTGATAATCTCCGTCTTCTTATCTCCTGCAACTAGAATCAACTGCAGCTCATTTTGATCTCCCAGCTTCAAACTGTGCACTGACTTCGTGATTACATCCTCATTGTGTTGTAAAGTTTGACGTGGAGGTCCGACATCATTATCAGTGCTATTATCAAAAGTTCTCTCCTGGAGGATGTTTGACTGATGGGTCGTGTGACTCCCTAGAAGTCTATTTATGGTTAATCTTTCAGAGGACGACTTTCTTGATAGAGTTGTTAGAATCAACATGGGCACATTGTCATCAAACTTCTGTCTCAGTTCTGCAACAAACTGCTTTGTGGGAGCAAGAGCTTTTGTTGCTGTGGTAGATTGAGTATCCTGTACTTTCACAATTGGTGTCACTGGCCCTGAGAAACTAACAGAGGACAGTGTCTGTTTAGCAGAATTGTTCACTTTTGTGCAAAGTCTCTGAAAATGTTGCTCTTCTGCAAGTTGTTTCATTGGGGTTACTGATGCAAGGTGTGAGCCAAAAGCTGCTGGTAATAAAGTCAGAAGGGCCTCTGTGGGTTGAGACCTGGGTTTAGCTGGCAGCTGGCCAACGCCACTCAATACAGACATCAAAGACGTTGCCCTTCCTGTCAGAGGGAGAGGAACAGGATGTTTGACTGCAGAAGTGGTCAGCCTCCTTAGGCTGAAGGATGCTGCTGCACTATGAGCTTCAATCAACCCCGTTGATGGAGTTGGCTGTGATTCATCACTGTGATCACGGCCCTCTGGAAGCGCACTTTTTTGATTGCTGTGGGAAGCTTTGACCGTGATAGGCATATCACTCACTGACACACTGCTGATGTCCAAAGTCTGGTTTGAGGAAAGAACATTTTTGAAATTTGCTGAGAAGCTGTCTTGACTGTGGGCAGCATCTATCTTACCCTTGCTTAAATGTGTCAGATTTGACTGTGGGGCCCCGATGTTAACTGTTAGTTCAAACATCTCTCGCTCTCTGTCTTTCAGCGGGTTTGGTACAGTATGAAACGTCTTTGCAGAGCGATAAAGCCCTTTTGTTGAGATTGGACTCTCACTAATGATAGTTTTAGTAGGACTGGTTTGCCTCAAAGGGCCATTAGTTTCTGGTTGTGCTACTGATGACAAAGAAAGAGACTTTAAGTCATGTCCAACAGTTCCAGTGTCTGAGAAAAAGTTATGGCCAAGGGAACCATTCATAAGGCTTTGACTGTAATTTCCTGTTTCATCAGAGGGTAAAATATGATATGTCAGATTGTAATCCAGCTTTTCTAAATCATTCACAGACAAATCGGCATGTTTGGTAGCATGAGAGATCTCTCTGTTCGTTATTTCTTCTTGTTCTCCAACTGATTGTTGAAATAAAGTAGGTAACGAGGTTGTGTGTTGATTGAAATCTGAAGTAAGCCCCTCCGTTCTCAGAGGATCTGAGGAGTCTTCACTTAACAGCGTAGGCGGAGCCATGGCTTTGTCAGTGACTGCTGCTGCTCGATCTTCCACGCAGGTCAAACACAAGTTTGTCATGACTGTTCCTTTCACTGAACCTTCTGCTGTATCAGTTTGGGAGATGAATTGCATTGTACTAAATGGATACTCTTTTCTTCCCAGTTTCAGAATCCCTTTTTCATCCTTGCCTTGAGATCGTTTATCATCGTTGACGCTGTACAGCTCAGCCAGGTTATCAATTACACGAGGATGAGATGCAGATACCGTCGGCGCTCCCGGCCCTCCGTCAGCAGATGTGAGAGTAATAGAGTCAGTGTTTCTTTTCTTCTTGTTGTCAAGCGGAGTGAGAAGCCAAACAGAGGCCCGCACTGCATCTGTGGACAAAAGGACTTCAGGCTCGGCGGTACCATTCATCATCGACTCAAATGCAGCTTGTGTGGGGGAGAAAACAATGCTCTCATAATTAGAGATCAATGGGAGTTCTGAGTCAGTGTGTGACCTCACGTCTGATAAACTGTCTTTCGGTGACATGCGTGAATTTGGCCCATTTCTGGAAACAAAACCCGCTCTGCTTGGTGAGACTATTACAGCAGATGCCTCTGTGATTTGTACTCTCCCATAAGGTGGCGGTGACGTGGTGTGAAACAAGACTCTCCCTGGAAACTTGGCACTCACTGCCGCTGTAGTGTGTTTATGTGTATCCTCTGTTGGTATCACTGCTGTGCCGTGACCTGTTGTGTTTTCCTTTTTCAAAAGCCATTTCATTGTGTTGGTTGTGACTTTTGTTTGTTCTATATGGTAGTCTTGAAAATCTTCATTTTCAGTCCTGACTACAAAGGAGGAGACAGAGAGAGAAAAAAACATGTTTCATTCATCTTTCTCCTCTGTAGCACATCCTTTTTAAGAACAAACACTCTGTAGAATAAAACAAAAACAAGATCAATTCGTATGTACTGTAGACCCGTACTGTACAGTCAGACATACAATATTGAAAGATTACATTAAAATGGTCCATTATTGTCATTTGCATTTTACAACTAAACATGAATACAAAACAAATTCAACCTAGGTATAGGTATAGGTACTTTTATGGTTCGATGTCGAACCATATAAGAATTATGTCAGTTATTGAGGTTAATTTTGGTTTATTTTTGGTTCAATTTAAAGTAAAACAAAAGCCATAGAGTTGATATTTGGCTTCTATATTTGGTTCACACATGCTATCAAAATGTAATCTAGGTTTGGATATGCTAACTAAATGATAATACAGTCAGAGCCTTGGTCTTACCCCTGGAATTTATCCTTAATTCTCAACACCTGCCACCTGTTCCGTCCACATCTGACCTCATATTTACTCACAATATGCCATGCACAAGCACAGGTGAGGAGGTGGCACGTCCACACTGTCACCACTATGACAGGTGTAGGATCACCAGAGGTGATTTTACTGTACAGCCTGCACTGTGCCACAGAGAGGGTCATCCTTTCTGCTCTGCCATCTGCTTCAAGATATTTCTGTATATTGGTCTATTTCTACAGCCACTGTCCAAGTGTGTTTGACAGCACTGTAAAAGCATAATGCTATCAATCACTGACTTTCTTGATCGCTCCAATTTTCTTCCCAATGGACGGACACTTTAGGATGTGAACACATGGTGCAGATCACCTTCACACATGACTGACTGTGCCTGATATCCTCTCATTATGTGAGTAATTACATTACCCTCATATATTTAATGGATGCATCAAAAGTAATAATCCACAACCTTTTCATATAAATAAATGTCTGCTTAACTACTTTCTATTTCCAATTTATACCATTCAGTAGTGATTCGATCTATAACCAGTTCATAAAACTTTTACATTTGTTGTTCTAAAGATCCAGTGTCAGGTACACATCCCTGGAATAATAAACCCTGTGCTGCACAGGCAGTGATGCATTTTATGTTTCCTGCAACACCAACAGCAGTTTGTTTGGACTTTACAGTATAAATACTGGCTGGTCCCTTTTCTGCATGTTATCCCCTCTCTCTGACCTGACTCTCTTGTCTCTCTTTACTGTCACTGTCTGAGAAAACAGCAAGGCAAAAAATAAATACATGAATAAATAAAACTTGGCCTCCATCAGGCCAATTTGTGCCTTTAAAGTTAGAAATGTTGACCTTTAATTATAGTGCATTCATTAGGTCAGTGGATGCGATGTTTTTAAATGCCAGATCAAAGTATCAAAACACATTGTCCCTCCAAGTTCTGTAAAAACTGTCGTGTCTGAGATATTATGTTTGAGATTAAAATTTTAACCTTTAACTATAAGGCTGTAATTATGCCAAACAATATAATTTGTAAGGATAGCTCAGCTGGATGTGCATAGCATCCTTTAATTCTAGAGCCCTCATTTGATTAATCAGTGTAATTGGTATTTAACAACAGCACACGGTGCCAAGACGCTCCATCTCACTAGTTTTTATCAAAATCAGACCAGAG
The DNA here is from genome assembly GCA_900302615.1 of Holocentrus rufus. Taxonomy (NCBI): domain Eukaryota; kingdom Metazoa; phylum Chordata; class Actinopteri; order Holocentriformes; family Holocentridae; genus Holocentrus; species Holocentrus rufus. Next base: position 35,930 of record OMLF01011611.1, read on the forward strand.
ATATAGCAGTTTTTGCCTTTCACATTTAAACACTTTGCCTTTTAGTTATTGAGCTCCCATCAAGCCAATTAGTGTAATTTTAAACACCAGAGCACAACAGCGAGAGTGAGAGCAGGGTTGGACAGCAGGAATCTACATCTCAACTTGATATCTGACATAAGCCTAATCACAGCCAGCGTGTTTCCACAGCTTAAGAGATTTGAATTTGAGATTGAGATTTAGACAGCGTTTTTTTACATACGCATTTCAGACAAAGGCTCACAACTTGAACCCAGAACATAGAATTAATACTGGATAGTTCTAAATGCACTTCTGAGATGCCTTTCATCTTGTAAGCCTTCCCTCAAAACTCAATGTGAGAATTTAAAGCTGTTCAGCTCCCATATTTCTGATATAATTTTTGAATGGAGACAAAAGAAAGCATTATCAAAATTTGAAAAGCTGTTTTCTTACTTTTATGTGAGATACAAATTGGATGAATGTACAAAAGCCAGCTTTTGGCTCTCAATATATGAGTCACTAATTTTAGATAAGTTTTGTGAAATTAATCATTGAATAATAGACCCATGGGAGAAAGTTTATAATTACCTCACTGTTAAGCAAGTTTTAAGAGTCTGTTTTCCACGAGCCCTAACAGAATATTACTCATTTAAACATTACTGAAAGTGATAGGCCTGTGTATGGTACCTAACAAATAAGCACAAAAATGACTACATACCTGTAAGCAGGAAAACAAACAGTGTGAAACAGGAAAAGCTGCTCATCTCTGCTCAGTCCTGTTTACAGTTACCCAAGCTTCAGTGAATAAATGTCCGCATTACCATGTAATCCAACTGAGCAGAAGATATCGGTGGTTTGCAGACATACACAGCTGGTATCATCTCTTACTGGGAGCTTTTGTCCTCTGCAGTTCATTTATACAAGGATTAGATTTCTCAGTAACCCTTCCTTTTACAGTCACTGTGCTAGGTACTTGTCAGGTAAATGCATGGTAAGAATAGTAAACTGTTAAGGAATTACAACTGTAAGTAAATACTGTATATATGTGGAAATCAAAGCCAAATTATTTTAAAACATCTGTGGTATTACTTTACTAGTATTATAGTTCTCACAGGTGGAGTTTACCATACTTCCTAAAGGATTAGACTACACTTTCTATTACACTACACTTTCTTGCATATTAGCTTTTTTTTAACACTGTAAATGCCCATGGCTCTACCCACTTGGAAAACGTTCAAGTTAACATAGAAACTACTGTATGAAATTGGGGCTGCATCAGTTTGGAGGGATTCATCTCTGCTGAATAGCTACCGTCCATGTATAAGTGTGCTACTAAGAAATGCCTTCCAGTTTTCTTATCAGCTAAGGTCAAATAAAAGAAAGCCTGCCAAAGAAAGCTTGCAAAGGAAAGCCTTGCTTGATTATTGCTGTAATGATTGTTTCATTTGTTTCTCATGCATTTTTAATTCAGTTAAGGCCAATACATGTTGTACCACGAGTGCGATGGACAATGAGTTACAGCTCTAATTACTTGGTTCTTTACTATTCTTATGTGGTACATTCCTGCTGCATACGATGACTGCAGAAGGAGGGGCAACCAAGCTCCATGTTGCCTCATCCTTCACTCATGAGCACAGAGGCATTAAACTGTAACTATTACACTGACTTTTTAAAATGGCAATATGCAATTTTCCCTCCAATGTTACTAAGATTTTGACACTGACTTTCTAACACAGACTTCCAAGCACAGGGTTACGCACACATTACATGCACACACACACACACACACACACACACACACACACACACTTTCTCTTTCTTTCTCTTTCACATACTCGATCCTGAATACGATTAAAACTGTCTCACAATATGGTATTGCTCCTAGCACAACAAACTAACACAGTGTGTGTGCAAATATCTCGCCACCAGAGTTATAGCTGACCTCACTGTGTTTTGTGGTTCAATATTAAAGCAGCAGGAGTGACACGGTGAGCACCGTCACTAACACAATGAATGTGTGTCTATCAGCAGTAGCCCTGGCTCCCTGCCTTCCTCCAAATGCATGATGGGATAGGCTCTAGCCCCCCGTGACACTGAATACAAATAAGCAGGTAAAGAAAATGAATGAATGATTGATTTATTGCGCTCGCAATCTAACTATGATTCTTCAGTCTTCCAACCACAAATTTGTTTAGGTTGAGAGGATTTGTCCATCCAGTGCTGTCATCCAGAGGAAATTACAAACACAGTTGAGAAAGTGCAGGTTTTCTATGGGCAATTGGTTTTGTATACATAGTAGAGAGTGATGAATCAGGATTAAGAGTTGAGTTAGGAATTCAAATCATTCAAAACAAAGAACAATTAATAATCTTATTAACTGAAGAATGTAACACAAACTATGAGAAATAATTATCCCAAAGGCTGTCACAAGAGAGTCTCGATGTGTAAACAGGTGAATTCCCCTTTAAGAGAAACTCTTCACAGCCCGTGATTTGGTGTGCTTTTGATTAAAATCATGCTGATATGACTGGCAGTGATACTAGCTGTTGAGCAGTGGTGTATTGCATTCTGATGCATTCAGTACAAGGGCTTCCCATACAATATAAGACATAAAACCTCAAGGCTGAATAATGAGTGCAAGAGTTTATGCTTGTATGAACAGCCTTAAGCCACAAGAATACATCACTCTAAAGAATCTCCCACTTCAAACACCACCAATATGTTAATGTTGTCTAATCAGTGTCAAGCCTTGAGATTACTATTCTGTACCAGAAGTGAGCTGTCTCCTACTTCCTGCGGGGTAATTTTCCATTGTTTAGGCTACATATTTTTTCATATATTTGATCTACAAGACAAGGATTAAGGATTCATGCTGTAAAGTATAAATAGCGTTTGAGAAGAATAAAGTAAAAGCCAAATAATCGTGCTAAAACAGACTGCAGCTGCACCTTCAAGCTCATTTATTTGTTGTAATTAACCAAAGAAATTCACATGGGTGTATGAAAACAAGGGCAGCCAAGAACACTGCTAATGTTTATTGCCATTAAACAATTAGAAGCAAAATTAAAATGAACTTAATCATTTATTAGTCTTTACAAGGGCTTGGGATTGCTGAACAAAAAAAGTTTCCATATTATGTTTCATTCAGTCCCTTATTAACCCCTAACAGTAAAATTAATTTGTCTGACCCAAATCAGTCAAAGTTAACATCTCTGCAGCCCTGATATATATATATATATATATATATAGAGAGAGAGAGAGAGAGAGAGAGAGAGAGAGAGAGAGAGAGAGAGAGAGTGTGTG
>OMLF01011611.1:47251-61920 GCA_900302615.1 Holocentrus rufus
GGCTTATGAGCAGGCCTTTGGACTATATGGAACATCTACAAGGAACCATCTTGAAACAATGCATGCTTTATGAACTGGTTTAATATCTTCCTACAGATATTTCATATTTTCCAATTTGTGTGCTATCAAAAATCTCTGTATTACATTTGACCCTACTCTCTGGTTCAAGTCACTCATCAGAGATATTACTAAAACTGTCCTTTTCTATCTCGATGGAAATCTCCAACGACGAGAATGAGATGTTGTTTTCATATATTGTAACTGTAACTGTGATTAAAAATTAAACAAATACACTTCATAGGATGCTAGACCTGTTTTATTTGTTCCCAATTCTCTTTTTGAGTTAAACTATTTGCCAGTACCATTATATCTAGGAAAAGCCAAAATTGGCCAATAGCATCTGTACACTAATTATCTCTATCTCACTAACAGATAGGTGTATATTATAATTTGCTGAGTAAAACTATCTAGGATATACTTAATGCTAATACATTCTACAAAAGTAATTCTCCTAGAGCTATAGACAGAGAAAATTTATCTCTTTATTTCACTGCCTGACAGCTCAACGTATTTCCTGCTGTGTTTGAGAGCCTCCCATGTCCTTTCGTCTCTATTTTCCTGAAGGGCCAGAGAAGGAAACAGGTTGAGAAACGGAACAGCCTTTTGCTTTCAAGTGAGATTAACACTGGGATAGCACATGTTGATTTATTAAAGATGTCACACTCTGCATTTCTCAGAGGCCCTTTCATGACGTGGGTGGATTTTAAAGTGTTTTCAATATATATGGATATGTATGAGATGTATGGGAGGATAATAGACTGTCCCGAGGGTCATAGTCTGAATTCTGCAGAGTATCTTAAAATGGTATGCATTTTCTTATCCAGAAGTAACGCTCATCATTTTCCAGGGGGTGAAAAACTACGTTGTGTTGTTGTGAGCTGTGTATTCATAATACTTGTTTTCTGATGCAAAGCTCTCCAGAATAATCACCGCTGCGCTCTCATGCCGCTCCTTTGGGTTTGAGATGCACACCATGAGGTTCTTAACCAGCCTTCAAAATCCAGAGTGAGAGTACACAGAGAGAAAGAGATAAGAGAGAAAAAGAAAAATAAGAAGAGATTTGCCAAGTTCTTCATGAACATTAATTCTCCATAATCATCAAAAAAGTGTATTATATGTAAAATGAGACTGATACTTCAAGACAGTGAGACTATTTGTAATGCAAATACAGAAAGCTACAACATAACTTATGATTTATCACAATGATGAATATAAAACTGATTCAATTACAGCAACACATAAGGGTGGATTGGGGTGAGACAGAATATTTGTTAATGCTTTTTTCCTATTGAGAACATAAGCTTAACTTCCCTGCTGTCTATATTTATTTATGTAATTCGGATTTTATTTTTATTTCCCTGCCTACCTGCTATGTGCCCAATTGAAACAGCAAAAACACATTTTTAATCAAGCTCTACTTTTGCTCTCATCAATTGCTACATGAGAACATGGAGGAAATTCTTACATGTGCAAATTCAGGTTGTCAATGACCAAATCTCTGCTGTGTGGATTTTGGGAGTACAAACACAGCAATGCCAGGCACTCGGTCCGCACTGCAATGTGTTCTGATGTTATCAAGGGAACAATCGACTGGTTAAAGGCTGGGCATGTCGTCAGCATCTTCAGGTTTTCATCTAAACCAAAAACAAAACAAACAAAAAAAAAATGACATGTATCGATAACATCTGGTTCGATGTTGCTTCCCTTTTCCTCAACAAGCTGGGCTATAACCTAGTCTATAAATACAAATTATGTTCACGGATTGATACTGCCAGGTCACACACTGCATTTTTGTGCATGATGATATTAACATGCAAACATTTTGTATAGTTGTGTGAATGATGTGTCACAGTTGGCACAGAGAATTGAATATTGTGTGTTGAAGCCCACATAGATTGAGCGAATCCAAGAAAAGTGAGAGCTTGATAAAAAAAAAAAAAGTCATCACAAAGGAACAATTGAAGATGTTTGGTATTTTAAACTTTTTTCTATATTTTTCTGCCAACTCCATGAGAACAAATAGCTGTATGAACAATGAGAGATAATTCAATGCAACGCAAACACCTACATACCATTGCCATTGCAAATCACCTTCCATAATTTCAGAACGGACACACACAACTTCTGGGCATACAGCTCCCTTGATTTCTGCAACAGGCAACTGTAGAAAAGACCAATTAGATACTTTAAATTTGGTGATCGTCACATGCGCATATTACACACTCAATTAAAATTACATTGTCCAATAATGAAACATGGAACAAAAGCACAATATAACACAACAGGAAATTGTCACAGAATATAGCATATGGACAAATATGAGTTGATAAGACCAGACAGGGAACAAATACATATTGTGAAAAAATGTCTTTCATCAGTACAGAATACAAAGTTCCTACACAAGCACAAGAGACCATATCGTGTAAATCAAGCAATCTTGCTGCAGCGAGTCCCAGACTCTATTTCATAAAGGTTTTGCATAAGAACTGGGCTATATTAGCTTAGTTACTCCTCTAGCTGCTCAAAAAGAAAATGACCAAGGCAGGTAAAAATGACATTGCCCTTCCTCTCTACACACTTCTGATGGATTTCAATTAAATGTGTCTGCATCACATAAAAAACAAAAAACAAAAAAACATTGGCTATATCTACCAAGCTCAAACTGCACTTTCTTTGGACCATGAACCTAAACTTTCCGGACACTGGATTTCAACTTGAATAATGACTGTGCCAACAATGAAGAACATGGAGATTGTGTGGTAAGTTCGTGGTGCCCTTATTAATTTGACATGAGGGAGTCATAATTTGTTTTGTTGCATAAAACTCCCCCTCTTTCTGGGACAAAGCACAGGGCCTTTGCTCATTCCAGAGCTCATCTCAGTCTCCAGTGTGGTAATGCTTTCCTTTTTGGGACATAATTTACTAAGACAAACAACCAGGGAAGGGGGCTGGGAGAGGGAAAAGAATGATCTCTTTCTAGGTTGGGTCATTTTTGTCTCTGTAGGCCCCTGTCATTGGGTCCATCTGTCAAAGCCCCACTGAAAGCTGTCAGCTGCCTCTCCCTCCGGTCTCCTTACCTCCTCACAGTGCCATTGCTGCTGATTATACTGAAGCCATTGTTTAGTCTGAACAGGGTCTGGCCAGTACCTGTTAGGAGAGAACACCAGATAGTGTAAGAACACAGAGAACCATATATCATCACCAGGCAGCCTCCAGGTTTTACAAAAACATAACGCCTTTCTTCCTTTTAGATGAGCCTGGCTTATTCACTAGTGCATGGTCAAGGGCATCAGGAACAGAATAAATAAAATACATTGGGAAAGAGAGCATGAGTGAGGAATGGTGTATTTTCCTCACATAATGTGTTGGAGAAGACAGCCAGTAAAGCAGAGCAGAGAAGATGTTGAGGGGAGAAAGCCTGCAATGTCAGCTCTGCTGAGAGCCTTTCAGTTGTGAGTTATGTAACTTTTGCCCTTTTCCATTGAATGGCACTGTGAGACAGGCATTATATCATCTGACAATACACTTTCATTCATCCAGATGAAGAAAAAGGAAAGACTGAACGAGAAATGTTTGTCTTTCTTGCCGAGGATCGCTGGTGTGTTACAAATACCAATACAAGTTCAAAGAGGGACAGAGAATTGTCATTTCATTATGATGGAAGCTTCTTTATAGGTTAATGACTGACCAAGATTATACTAGGCTTACTCAGACTATACTAAATTAGCTTGCTTAAGAGTACAGAACGTCAAAAAATGTCAGAACTATTGCATCTCTCATACCTGTTTTCATTTGTTAAAATGAGCGATTGACCTTCCAAAGATTATACGTGTACAGCTGCATCACTGGCAGAGAGAGAGGCTGTCAGGCCGCTCTCTTATTTTTCCTAGCCTGGAGAGTGACAGCTCCGCCTGGTATGCAGTGAGGAGCGAGAGGGCGTTGAGTGTTCTGGCCATAAGAGCTGCTGCCTTATAAGCCTTCTGGTTAGTGCCGATTGAAACCAGGCTCTGGGATGACACTGAGGACAGCTTCGGATGAAGGTGTGCTGCTACCAGTGTTTCCATCAGAGGTATACTAACAGACCTGCTGTTATACAGGTGGTCTTTCCATGGAAGTATCATCTCCATTAGCAGCTCTGGGAAGATGAGGAGCTTTTCCAGTGCACGTTTGCACACATCAAGCAGATTGGTGGAGAAAGGGAATGCTAGTGTGCTCCTCCCATTTCCATCCCCAGGAGTGGCGAGGGGCCTGGGCTTTGCAGCTCCGGGAGTTATGAAGATTTCACTCTCCTCTTCATCCTCTGAAATGACGATATCAGAGGAGTCATCTTCATCTTCCACATGGTCCAGCTGTAGGACATCATGCTCAGCATAATTGTGCATATTGTGCAGCATATTGTGCTGTTAGTGCTTCATTATTGTGCAAAGCCACAGGAAGAACTGTTAGAGCAGCTAGCCCATGGATTGTTGGAGAGAAGAGACTCATCAGTTCTGCCATGCATCACTGCATTATATGAGACATACTCAGAAGGAAGCCAGAGGAACATCAGATGTCCAATGTTCCTACAGTAAATTCCCTCCATTCCCTCCATTTAGGCTTTTATATTGTCGGCTCCCAGATGCCTGTCACCTGGCACACCAGAGGACATGCAGCTGGGCTAAAGCCATACTCACATGTACAAGGACCAGAACATAACATGTTTAACAATAGAGTCTACGGACTCTTCCAGCTGCATTAATAATGCTTGCATCAAATTTTTCTGACATGACCACAAGGATCAGTTTAGTATTCAGAGCTACTTGTATGAGAATAGTTACACTTAGCAATTCAACCCAACACATACATCATGGGAGAGATGGGAGACATGGGAGATGCATTGGAATACAATTTTTGTGTTACACAAAGGATCCTTGATTCCCTGTTACTGCAATCCACACATATCAACTGGCTCATGACTGGCTCACGTTCTCTGTACCAGAAGTGGCAGAGGTGTCAACTGTCAAGTGTCAGTTATTATTAATGCAGGATCACTTGTCCCCATCTCCACAGATCCTGTTTTTCCATTCTTGCTGACTCCTTTATTTTATTAAGCATCTCCTCCACAAGGTGACTTTAGAGGTAGAGATCTCTTAAAGTGCATGTACAAGCCATGGTTGATGAGTTCTTGACCTACTGGAAAGTATTTTCCAACTCGTCAGCCAAGGTGTAAGTGGTACAAAGCATTTCAGAACATACAACTTAGAGACACTGTACTTTGGAAAGAGTCTGTCACCTCAGAGAGGCCAATAGAATTCAGCTTTTACAAACAGCAATGCTAAGGTCCAAAAGGGGTCAGGACAACCTCTTAAAGCACCACTAAGATGTTCCTTAGGCCTAAGTAAAGTTAAAGTGGTATTAAAGACACCAGTCAGAGCTACAGCAGCGGCAGATGGTTGCTTCTGTTTCTTTGTGCTTATGTTGTTTCTCACAGTCTCTGTGTTCCACTTTCTATACAAGTTTCTTGTGTTTGTATGAACTGTCTGTGCCATGTCCTGTTCTCCCTCACCTGCTCATCTGGGCCATCTGCTCCTCCCATCAGCTCTGTCTACCTACTTGGTTCTTTGTCATCTTCCTTTCAAAATCCAAATCCAGCCAGCAATCTCAGCATTTGGGGCATTTCCACGCAAATATTGATACATATGATCATTTGTGATTAATTTGATTAATTAATTAATCAAGTAATTCATTTGAGTATCTTTTTATTCACAGACAATCCTCCTTTAAACATAAGTCAAAGTTACTGCAACATTTACAACATCAGATTGAATTGTTGGGTAAACCCTAACCCGTTTACACTGCACTCAGGTTCTGGATGGCAATGGGATTTTAAATCAGTGTAAAACATATGGGAAAATATGCGTTATCATTAGAGACCATCCACAAGCAATGTTGAGCCCAAAATGTCCAATATGTGGCAGTTACTCAGAAAGAAACAGAAAATTACATACAGTCAGGGAGCACTGTTATATTCCAGTGAACAGCCCAAAATGCTGGTCGAAACCAGAGAGTTTAGGATCCTTCTCTAAATTCTCATAAAGCTTATACATAAAATGTCTCTCAGCTACAACAGTGTTGGACAAAGATGCTATTCTTTGTAAACACATCTAACTATTCTTTCCAATGTATAGTCCTACCACTCCACAAATTGTGGAGGGCATCAGGCTACACCTTCATAAATCTGGCTGATCATCAGACAGGCAGCATCATAGCCATCTAACTGTTACAGGACTAAGTGCAAGGATGTCCCTGGGGTTATCAAATGGGCACCTCACATCACAGATGTTTCATTAGGCACATGGCAGCCTTGGAAGCCTCTACATGTGATTTCTAGAGCCCAGAACCAGCCCTTCCCATCCATTTTCAACATCAAATACAGCTTTTGTTGCCTATACAATGCTGTATCAATGCTTATGCTTATCCCTAGTTCTTAACGTTTCTCAATAATTTCTAAATGCACCACTGATTTTAACAACACTAAGCTAAATGGATGCCCAACACCCGGCAGTTCAGCAGCTAAAATGCATGAGCAGACTATAAACTAAAGGCATGAACATTGCTCGGACTCACAAATACTTATGGTTATGATTGGTACCCTACCATCTGCTCAGTGGCTTTCTGGACAGAACTGAGATTTTACTCTCTTACTGTGGCTCTATAGACAGTGTTGGAAATTTGCTCACTGTGACAAGCAAATGGAGCATGAAGAAAAATCAATGGTGGGCACTGTCAGGTCTCCCTTCTCTTCCACTTTGACAGGTATTACAAATTGACGGTTACCCACAACAAACATTTACTTTTCACAGCTATGGTTCATCTGACGCCATGTCCTTGGAAATTTGTTGGATTTGTTGAAGTATTAACAAAGATACTGTCTAGAAACACAGTTGATTCATATAACCTTGACCTGCCTAAGGTGGCATAGGTCTCCTCTCTCTTTTCCTCCTTCATGGTTTCCTAACCTTTCTGACCCAAAGAAGCTTCAATTGTCATCATATGGGAACAGAGCCAGAAGATAAGTGAGGGAGAGGTGCACAAAGAGATTAAGCATGTTCCAATAGAGTACTCACAGTCAGTAATGGCTTGTGACAGAAGCTCCAAACCTCCACTGTAGTACAGAGGGCTCTGCTCAGGCCTTGACAGCTTCTCTAACAGCTGGGGCACAAGTGTGGCCTTATCCTTTCCCTTGTCAAACTCTTCCCTCGCACTCCTCTCCTGGCTCTCTCTCTCCTCTTCCAAATCCACCTGGGTCAGGTATTCTGTGAGGAGAGATTGAAAGGAGATAAAAGAGGGGAAAAGAGGAAACAGAACCTGATCTGAGAGAAAAATTGTTCCAGAGCAGCTGAGCGTGTAACTGTAGTTGCACTCCCACAGAGCAGAGCAATCTGAAAGCCTCCTGCATAGTGCAACGCCATCCCAAGATGACCCCCTCCCCTTCCCCACTCACTCAGAGAGGAGGAGAGAGTGGGCTAGCACTGTTGTCGATGTATTTGAAATGTAATGCTACATTACATTCAACAAATAGTCTTTTAAAAATAGACTGCAAAATTGTGTACATAAGATGATGATAGACATACAGTGAGCTTTTAGGTTCTTCCAGTCAATGGCACAAAGTCCTGGTCTAAACCAGAGAGCTTAAGATAGTTGTCTATTTTTCAAAGAACTTGCACTTATCCTTTCAGCTACTACAATGTTGAACCCTGAATCTACAGGCACTATTCCTTGTATAATTTACAATACAAAACACAAAAACACTGGGAACTAAAAGAAAAGTCTTTATTGTCTACGCAGCAGCAGGGTGACATCAAGCTTTAGGCTGTCATGGTACCCTTGTAACTGAATGGAGTGATCATGGGAAGAGGGCAATGGGGACCACGTTGCCCTGTCAGGCTGAGTTAAGACAGCATTGTGGATAGAAGAGAAACAGCAATCAGCCAAACACAGCACTACGGCCTACCTTTCATCTGTGCTATGGATGAAGTTCAGTATACCCAGCAATGTACTAGATATAGGTCAGCACCATTCTAAACAGAGTGTGAATGATTTAATGGAATCAATATAAAATGACTCAGGATCATGCTAAATCTCCATGGAGATGGTGTGAAACAATGCAGCCTTAATGAGGACAATGCTAAAAAATGTTTGAAATAAATATGCAGTTTTCTTATTGAATGCCTGAAAAAATTTTACTTCTTTTTTACCTTTAACCATCTTCTCCCTCGCAGGTTCAATTTCCCTTATCTTTTCATAGCAGTTTCTGGACTGAAAAAGAGAGGATTTTGGTACATCACTCTAGGAAATATGATAGGTTGATGTGCTTCACTGATTTCCTCCAGAACCATGGAAATCAATACGATTCTGTCCTTACCAAAATACCACCTCAGCACAAAAGACTGTCAGCAACAAATCAGAAACCATGATGGGAAATAAACTGTGCACTTTGCAATATTTTTTTATCAAAGAGAATGTTTACCAGATATCAATATGTTTAAATAAGCTTATTAAAATGGGTGGATTAGAATACCTGTAAAGCAGATTGTACAAAACCTTGCTGTGAGATCGCATTACTAAGGATCAATAATAGGCCTGCAGAGAGATGCAACCATACTGATCCTAAGGATTAGTAAAAAACCTTACTAACTTTGCTCTGCTTTGCAGGTCACAAAAAATGTCTTAATTTACCTGCAGGTTTCTGCTACAGTTAGATAAGATGCTAAACTGGAGCGATGTGTATACAAAAGCAACGTGTAGAAAATTAAAGAGACGTGATTAGCTGTAATGAGGGGTAATTATGCTCACCTCGTTATAGTTCTTCAATGCCTGATATGCTTTTCCCATGTGTAGGTAAGCCTTTATGCACCTCTCATTACACTGACAAGAGAGAAAATGAGCATGGAATTGTATGGGTTAAAGCACTTCAGCAGCAGCACATCTATATGATAGTGGTTTAATGTTTGCGCATTGTTAAACACTGCCACAGTGAGATGGTGGAAAATGCTCATCTGAACATCTGGGATATACTTCACTCCAGATACTTCATGCAATATGTGTTGTTGAAATTTGTGATGACACAAAATGAAATGAAACCAACAACTATTGCTTTATAGAACATATATATCATCCAAAACTGGGGCAAGGCATTTTCAACTATAACTTTTATTTGGCTTGAGTAGCGAGGATCAAACACACTCTAGAGAAAAAAAAATAATGGATGAACTCATAAACACTATCCATTTGTTGTATACTTTTTCAAACTGAGTATTCTCTTCAGATTGCTGCACTGCCCATGACCTGCACCTATTACTGTTCCTGTTTGAGTGCTCTGCAGGACAGAATAAAGCCAAGTGTTAAGACATCTAACCCATTTTCCTACCAAACCCATGGCCCTCTGAGCTCCCAGAATTACAAAGGATGGTGCCTGAGATGACACGATGATGAATGAGAGAGCAACTGACTGACCCTAAGTTCCCACTCAGGCCTTACCTTCAGAGCCCATTCACAGTCACTGATGGCCTCCTTGTACTTTCCCAGCTTGATATAGGCCTAGGTAAAGTTAAATGGTGGACAGATTGTAACTAAGCAACAAAAACACATAGTAAATAATTGTGACTTCAGAAAGTAAAGTAGATGTATCAAGAACTATGGTTTATATTCATTGAGGCAAAAGATAGTATAGTGCAGGCTCTCCATAAATTGGGTCCTTGTCAATATAAAATAATTGCAATTACATCTGATAATCGTTCTTTTTAAATTAAAATATCTAGCCAACAACCTTCAGGCTGCCCCTGTGGAAACCATGTCCATTTGAGAGGCTGTAGGTGCATGTCACAAGTTCACAAGAGCAGCTTTATTTCTGTTCCTCTGAGGAGTAAAACATTGTTTTGGCACTTTTGCCATGTATCTTAGAGGTTTGGGTCAACCTCAGTATAGGTCACCTGTCAAAAAAAGGTTGGGAACCCTCATGTGTTTTACTGCACAGCCTCTGGAATTACTCACTTTTGCGCTGTGTGGCCAAGGTGGGGTTGAAATCCTTTTCAAACCTACACTTCCCCCCTCTCTTTACCATATTACATGTCTTCATTGTAAACCTAACAATGAAAAGCTAAAGGAATGAGATGAAAATATTTACTTGTGCTCGGTTGGTGTACAGTGGCTGCATGTCCCGTAGTTCAGCCAATCCATCAGTGTAATATTTTACAGCAGTTTCATAGTCCTCTTGGGTGTAAGCTTCGTTTCCCTTTTCTTTGAGAGCTGCAGCAATATATTATGAAGGAGCAAAATGTAAAATATAAAAGGACAGTTGGCTCCACAGTGCAGCAAGTCCCGCCAAATGTGATCATCTCTGAAGGAACAGAATTTCACACACCAATTGCCTTTTCCTCTTTTGCTCTCCTTCTTTGTCTCCTGTCTTCAGCATCCCTCTCCATAATCTTCATAAAATTCTCTGGTCAAATAAATAAATAAATAAATAAATAAATAAAGATAAGCACAGGTTCAGGAACAGAAAAACTGAACTATAATTTTAACAGTTGCAACAATACTTGTTATACAATTATACGGCAATATTCAACATTGAAACATTTTTAACATTTAATTCTGATTACACATGACTGAATCCAGACATTAAAATAACGCTCAAAATTGCAGCCAGAGTTACAAGAACAATATTATTATGATCTATTGGTTGCATTAATTTATGCATAAGAAATGTCATTTTCAAACTAGGTTTTTAAGGTTCTCCTGTCAGTGCCATTGGTCTCCACATAACAGCTAAGGTTGGTGACTTTGTATGCTAAAAATGGAAAACATTCCCCCAAAGACAGACATCGCTTTAGGTCCAATGTAACAAATGTCAGCTGAAGGTAGAGTCAGCACTGGTATCAAAAATCAGTGCATAATGACCATGGAGTTAATAGTAATTTGAAACCTTTTCTCTGTCTCCTCTGCCTCAAGCACAAAACTATTCTCTACTCCCCTTTTTGTGAACTGAATATGTCACTTAACGTTCAACTTCTACATTAATGGTTTCCCACAAAGATGTGTGAAAAGTTTGTTAATTTGCATCCCTAATGTCACAGTGAAAATGATGATAGTTCACTCAAAAATAATTTTGCGCTGATTTGATAATAATTTGTTTTGTACAAATTAAAGGAGGGTTCAGGCAGTGCTAGGAGTACTCGGATAGAGGAGTGGAACGTGGGAGGGATGCATGATTGGGGTGGGTGAAACATCACCAGTTAACTTCAAAGTGCTGTAAGAGTACAGAGTTCTGTATGGAAGCCAAATCCTGCCACATAAATAATAAATAAAACTGCTAAACTGTGAGTTTATGTGACTTTATAAATCAGAACTGAACTTTTGTCTCACATTTGTTAAATTTAGACTTTTTTCTCAAAACTGCAACCTTATGCCTTAGGCTGGGTAGCACCAACAAATATTAATTTAATCTTTTTAAAAATTTTATTTTATTTATCTATTTATTTTGTATAGATAGGTAATCAAATGAACATTTTAGCCTGAACAAAGAGCAGCTCGTGCTGTCAGAACCTAGGAAGTAAAATTTGCGGGGGAAAAAAAGAAAAAGAAAAAATCTTAGGCTACTCTGTATGTTGAAAAAGTAACAAGTTACACTATATGCTATGTGCTCCTGCTAGCTGAGAAAAAAATTAACTATAACCTAGATTTAGAGTAAAAACAAAACTGAGATTTAAGGAACGGTTTTCAGCCCAGCCTTATAAATTCGGATTGTTTTTTGTCACACTGTGACTTTACTCAGAGTTCTGACTTTTATTTTCTCACAACTTTGACTTTGTAATTCAATATTCTTATTTCTTGCAACTACAACTTCAAAATTCATAAGTTTATGCTTTCCCTCACAAAAAAGTGAAAAGTGCTTTAGTACATCAGCAAAGACTGGTGCCCTATCAGAACACAAGAAGATGCAATGAGGGAAAGGCCAATGAAAAAAAATAGAAATCATATTTCATATACATATATATATATATACATGGTCTCTGAAAATCAAAATTGTGTGGAAATAAAAACAACTGAAACATAGCCATGATGGGCCGGGCACATTAGCTAATTCAATGGACAATGTGCATATAGCTGACAGCTTCTTGTTAGGCACTGTGAATTGGCACGGCAAACATGAGAGCAATAAACTGACGTATCTCATTCCTGTATTCAGAGCAGCACCTCCTTGAAGAAGTGTAACAAATCATTCAGATGTTCAAATCTGTTTCATGTCATAGGTTAGCAATTTGTCATCTTTTTCAAGGACCAAAGTTGTCATGACATGTATCATGTATCATCATGTTTGGTGATTGCGTTCAAACTAGGGCCACAGAATCCTGGGCATATACTCATTTATCTTTTGGGGGATTTTCTACCATTCAAACCAGACGTGCAGTGGGAATCTGGGCTCTGATTGGTCAAATGACACTGACAGACACCAAACTACCCCCACACCCCCAGACAGTAAGTCCTAATCAAGAGTGCTCACTAGTTAATTTCTTTACGTTAACATCCATCCAGCTAATTTAAATTTAGCAGCCAAGGCCTTGTGGACAGGTTGCTGTCTAATGGGAGCTGCCACAAGCATGTTCAAAACATGTTTCATGTCATAGGCCAACAATTTGAATCTGTCTCCTCAGTACCTGGTTTAAGATTATTTGTTCTCTTCAAACGGAGCCAAAGGCCTGTCTCTCTGAAACACAGGATCAGACTGTGTAATGTAGCAAAACACCCCCCAAAAGGAATAGACTGATGCTGTTTATCTTGGTGAGGTTTCAAGCTGAATGAAATCCTATAAAGAGACTTCTAGTGACCAAAGTGAAACCAAGCGTAAAACCAAGATCAGTTCAGCTGACAGAAAAGTGAAAATGGTCTGTTTATTTCACTTTTTACATTTAACAGGCCCTGGTTAGTGTGCTCTGTGAATGAAAGAACCCTTTCCTACCTTGCACAGAGGGAAGTGTAAGTCTGCTTACACCTTTTTTTTTAATTAATTATGAAGGATAGCCAGAGGGGAAATCTATTTTCAACATTGCTCACCTGGACTTATACTTGGACCATTCTGAAGACTCTGCAAAACAAGAAGAGAGGGATTTGAAAGGGACAGGATAAGTGATTGTATGTAACATAAAAAGTACACAGCTAATCTTCTATTATTGAATGCACCATTCTACTATAATACACAGTAAGCATAAATGAGGTATTGTAGAGAATCCTTAGTTAAAGCTTGTGTGTGCGTGAGAGAGAGAGAGAGAGAGAGAGAGAGAGAGAGAGAGAGAGCGCTTGTGGATATGTCAGCCTTTGTGTGCATGTCTTTACTGATGAAGAAGGCTGCGGTGGCGGGTTTGTGTTGATTGCTGTCTTGCTGAATTTTGTCCTGCAGGGTTCTCCTTCTCCCTCCAAGGCAGCAATGTAGCGATCAGCCTTCTCCACTGCTTTCTGCTCAGCATCAGAAGAGTTTAGTTCCCTCACCAGCTCACCTGGGTGCAAGGGAAGGAAGGAGAGAGGGAGTGGGAGGGGAGGTGGGCAGTGGAAGAATTCACCCTTTTTTTTTAACAGTTGAACAGTTTTCAGTTGATAACATGCTTACGGCTCTCAGGTTTCTGACTTTGAAAATGCTCCACAGGCCACAGTATTGATCGGATGTTTGGACAGCTGGATCGCAAGGAGTAGGCTACGAAATCTTAACTATTCCCATTTGAATTCTACAAATAGCCGAGTTTAAGCTTGTCAGCTAACCGGCTAGTTCGCAGCAGAGGAGCCTCAGTGTGGCTCTGGTTCGCAGTATGAAATGTCATATTGCCTAAAACTGTGATTGGCGTTTCTTCGCCCCTGTTTGTTTGTAAGTTATTTTCCGTCATCCTGGTATGGAGCGATAAGCTCTAAACCTCTAGACATTACTCACTTATCTTGTCAACATTCTTCAGAAAAGTTTCCAAGTCTTCAAGCTGGTCCATCGTTCTGCTATCTTCTACACAGCAGCTTTCACCGGTGGTTTAAATCACTCTACTTTTTCCTTGTTCAACTTCTCCCTCTTGTTTGAAGTAACCATGGTAACTTGCTGCCTTCACGCTCCTCGTAAGCTCCCGCTTTCGACTTACCGTAAAGGAACGCATAAAGACGTTCAGTGTACTTCCCTTAACCGTATGTGCAGTTCAACACGTCACGTATTAAAATGATCACTGGAACAGTAACTGGTGGATGCTGTTCATTTGAGAAATCGTTTGCCTACTTTGATCTGTCATGGTAGAGGGGAGAAAGCGCTTCAGGCATATCAGATGTCTCAGTCAATTACCCAACGTTACATCATTTTTACCATCAAGTGTTGACATGTTCCTCATGCTCCTCAACATTACGCTTGCTAAGCGTCACTTGTTGACTCCTCAGGCCATATTTACCACTTTGTTAGGTCGCTGATGTACGTTCGTTTTGAAATTGGATCGTTACGACTGCATTTGAAGGTAGCATTCCTTGCCAAGGTGGTCACGTGCTTCCCTGAATTGGGACAAATATTTCCCTGAGCTGGGACAAATATTTCTATAATGGTCATATCAGTC
>OMLF01011616.1:0-19617 GCA_900302615.1 Holocentrus rufus
CTTTCCTTCCCCTTCCCTCCCTCCCTCCCTCCCTCTCTCTCTCTCACAACTGTTTTCACACGTCTGAATGACATGTCTGGGGGGACTGTAAAAGAAGATTGTGACAGAAGCAGATGAGTGTGTGAGCGGTTCATGAATGCTCTCTTGGACATTTCCACAAACAGGCAGGTTCGTCATGCACTTAACATCGATATTATTGTGTAAAAACAGAGCTTTTTGACATGCTGGCATGTACCCATGAGTCCTTTTAGGGTCTATATGTGGGTGAAATGTTCTCCCAAACTGCTCAATGTTGAGAGCTGCCATAAAAACTGCTAATAAAGTTGTCTGTGGATGTCGTGTGTGGAGAGCGTTCACCAATTTTATGTTGCTTCAAAGGAGGATGAGTAATAGGAAATACATACGGACTATGACTCACCACAAATGCTCAGTTGCTTGAATGGATGATGTTTTGTATTTTTTTTTAGCTCTGTAACCTCACATGCAAATGAAACTCAGACAACAATGCTTGATCTGAACTTGCGTTTGACTGCTGTGCTGTATGTGTTAATGAGCGATGTACCTTCACAGTGTATAAATAAGGCATTATTAACATCAGATGTGTTTCTTATTGAAGTATCACATCATTAAATGTCATTTTGTCTATACCTTGACTAACAAGTAACTTTCTAAATTTTGAAATGGCCATGTTGTAGATGGTAGATAAAGTGTTTCAGTCACCTATAGAACTGGACAATATAACAATATTGATGTTGCAATATGAGACTAGATATTGTCTGGGATTTTGGATGATATGACATAAGTGTTTTCCTGGTTTTACAGGCTGCATTACAGTGAACTGATGCACTTTTCTGAACTTTTTAGACTGTTGTATCTGTTTGATTTTTTTTGTCTGTACCTGCTTAGTCATCATATCCACATTACCAATGATTGCTCATCAAAAATATATTGTATTTTGTATAAAGTGTGTAAATGTCTTATGAACTCACCAGCAGTCATCCCTGTAATATCATCACCTCAACTCTAACCATCACCAAAGTTGTTCTGTTTGCCTAAACTTAACTGTTAAATACATATAATGACCAAGTAAATAATAATGCCACTGTCATATAATCCAATTTGTCATGCAATATTCACATAACAAGTCTCCACAAAAATGCAATCTGTGTTTCAAAGTTTGTGCTCATTTGACAAAAGTTTATCCGACACTGATGTCCTTTTTCACTGTAATTGTCTGTGGAGGCAAACTATCCTCTACCGTTTTTATGAGAAGGGCTTATAGAAGTAGGACTACATCTATCAGCCTAGAAACAAATGTTTGATGTATGAACCCCAAAATATAGATTGCACTTATTACCCAGCCCATTTCTCTATAAGATATTTTCCTCCATCTTTCTCTATTTCTATCCGCTTCTTCAGCCTCATTTTTGGCCTCGTCGCTGCCGGCTGCTTTAGCTGAGAGGACATTGGACTTCGGCTCTGGGCCCCTCTAGACACAGAAATGTGCTTATGCAGAGAACTGCTCATGCTCCACTGGAGAATTTGGCAGTCTTTGCCAGCCAAGCCTCCTCATGGCAGATTTGTCTGCTCATTTATTGTGTCTAATTCCTTTTGCTGGCTAAGGAGCGGCCCAGGCTGCATTGAGACCCCCTGAAGAGCTTGACATCTTAGCAGGCTTCCCTCAAGACTTAGATGATAGTATTGTCATGTAAGGAGGCTACTTTTGCGCCATTGAGAGGAAAGCCCCTTTCACCGATTATCCTCTTTTTGTTATCTTCTGAATATGTAATGCCACGGCTGGATGGAGGTGAGGTAACATATCTGATTCAAACGAAATAACAGCTCGGTTTCATTCTCCGCTCAAAAGCCGTGTTGTTCGGCAATCACAGCTGCATTCATACATTTGGAAGCGCGCCATTAGAAGCTGTTGCAGCTTTTATCAAAACACAGGGTCAATGGAGAGCATTCCCTTAATATGCTGTCGTGTTTGGAAAAAACACATGCATACAGAAGTAGATTCCATTCATATTTTTTTGCAGATGTTTAAGTTTTATCATGCAAGACCATCCTCTTACTGGCACAGAAGTATGAGAATATAGCAATTGTTTTTTTTGGATCTGTCTAATATCTCTCTCTCTTTCTCTCACACAGTTTGATCCATAAAACCTGTTTTTTTCTGTGTCTGACAGGACACCCTGGACACCCATTTCTACATTATTTGGCATAAATCTTGGCACCTTTTGAGGATGTAGATTATTTTACTGCCAGAACCATTTTTCTTTATTTTATCATTATTTATACTCTGATATAAAACGGGCTATGAGACAAATAATGCGATAAGTTGGCTGTAGTATTACTGGAGGATGCACCAGTATTGCGATGCCTGTATTGTCCATCATGAGTGTAGAATAAGGCATCATAGATGCAAAAATACATTACATGCTATTGTGGATGGATAAAAGATTTTTTTGCACATTGAGGCTTAAAATGTTTTTGTTTACTAACCCCATGCGCTCCTGTACTTCTCTTTGAGAGGCTGCCCGCCAGCAGTCAGGTCTCAGACCGTGGGTACTCGCCGTAGGAGCTGTAAGACCACGCATCCATAACACGACTGGAGAGGAACACATACCACCTTCTGTCAAAAAAAAAAAAAAATCCGAGTTATCCCTTTAATGTGGGGCAGCTTCTTGGTTGGGCTTTGTTTTTTTGTTTTTTTTGTTTTAAAGCACTGTGGTTCGCCCGAAGGCCAAAACACTGCGCCACTGGCAGAGTGTGCTGTAAAAACATGGCCAACACATTGTATAACCACCAGTACTGCTCTCTTTCTATATGTTGTTTTTCAAAGACGGAAGAAAAAAAAATTGAGCTTAAATGTGTTTTCTGTTGTCAAAATCAGAAATGCATTGCGACACAGCCTGGCGATAGCCGTGCACGCCTGTAATATTACAGCCATTAACATTCACCTATCTTGAAGTAATGGTTAATCATTTTCAGATGAGGATTGCGCTGCAGAAAATAGTCTGTGAATTCAAAAGGTCATGATGGTTGCTTGGAGAATTCCATTTAATTTTACAAAGATAACCTGCAAGCAAATGTAACCCTCCTAACCCTAGCCATACAGTCAGAAACCCAGCGGTGGCACATTTATTTAGCAAAATCCCATAAGTTTTCAGGCATACAAGTGAAAGCTATGTATCTTTTGACATGAACTCCATTTCAGCCTCATCCTTGGGATAGTTCTGCTGTAATTGAAACAGAGATAGTGTCCTGGAACCCGGCAACATCGCCCCATCCTCTACGTACAAATAGATTGTTAAATGGACAGCCAGCAAATGTTTTGAGTTGATTTCTGTCACCCCCCCCATCTGTCAGCGTGAACATCCGTCAGCGGACGTATTGATTTAGCAATACGGCTGAGATTGGCTGGGAGTTAGGGGGCGGTACATCAAACTACAAATCAAGAGTTCAACGCTCAGGAACAGGTAGTGCTCCACTGAATCTTGGCTGAAAATGTGAGGCAAGAGACTGTTGCAAGTATGACATATTGGTTGGGATGAATGGCTGCTGCATTTTGGATGTTTTTGAAGAACAGAAAGTTAGACTCTACCTTAGTTGGCCTTTTTCTTGCGTCAGCACAGGGGATGCAATGCATTCCTTCCATATATCTGTTCTGCCTACAAATATGACGCACATTAATGGCGTTTTTTTTTTGGTCCCAGTGATTGATGCTTCTGCTCATTCCAAGAGAGTGAAATATCGATTCAGTTCCGTTGGCGAACCGATTGGACTGGTTCACTTGTACCGATTGATTTGTGAGATCAAACCATCGCTAGAATGAAAGCCACGATGAATGCCCCTACAAAACAGACCTTCTCTAAGGTTCCTTCCTCTTTGTCACAGCAGTGCAAGAAAACATGCTGTTGAATTGTAACTCTTTGGCCCCATCTAGTCTTGTCCTCGTGGGTTTTAAATAAAAATACCCTTTAATGGTCTTAATTGGGTGTGTTTGCCTTTGAACCCGGTTTGTGACTCTGCCGCGAGGAGCACTTGCCGTGGTATATTCAAATGAAAGTAGATCCTTACAAAGAGCAGACACACACCCACACAAGCAGCCAAACTCATGCACAAACACAAACACGCTCACACACACATACACGCATATTCACAGGTCGGCACACACACACACACACACATGCAGCGCGCACTCATCTGAAGGCTTTGACTTTAGCAGATTGTCAGCCTTTGCAGACAGCGACACGTCAACATCACAGGGCTCCGCCTCGGTGACAGGCGTCTCCATGGCACCCCTCAGATCATTGTGGCGCCACAGCGGCAGCTCCTCACATTTCAATTCTCCCCTCTCTTCTTCCCCCACAGCTCGAACTCCGGGTTCTGGAAATATGGTTCAGAACAGAGCAAGACTCTGCCCACACACAGGGCAGAGTGCGCGTACACACACACACACACAGCTGCACAGTGCTCACTTATAAACTAGGAGAAAAGGGGGGACGGAGCCATTCTGTGTCGGTGCTGTGTTAAAATGGGACACAGCCAGGCTGGTGTTGTGGCACTTGTACATTATCTCATTAGGTCTCTCCTGAGAGCACAGCACATACGCCTGACTGGCAAAAACCAAAATGACTATTTACTTTTTTCATATGCAGAGATGGGCGGGATTTTAATTAAATCTGTTTAATTACTTTTGTGTATTTTAGACTTTGTTTTGTGATGTAATCTGTGTCAAGGTACTTTTGGAAACAGGATTTTTTTTAAAATAGAAAACAATGCCTTTTGTCTTTTGATTTTTTTGAGTACATACTCAAAAGATCTATTCAGCTCACAAAACCTGAATACAAGCCACCACAATAGTAAATATTTACACAGCTTAGGCCAAGGCACTGAATTGCCTCATCTTGACCATGACAGTGCATCCAAAATTGGTGCTTCTCTCTTTATTGTGAAATGGAATGAATGACCTTTAATGTTTAAGAAATGAGTCCATCAACCTAAAATCTACCCCAAATGAGCCAAGGAGTACTTAAATTGGCCTACTGGGTCAATAATTATGAAAGTTTTAAGGTTCTGGATGATTATGCATGCCATTTAGGGGTTAATTAAGTCAAAAGTGCCTTCCCTATGTCAAGATTGACCTAAAATGGTGATTTCTGCTCTAATGGTGCAAGATGCTAAAGGATGGTGAAAACAAAGAGAAAGTATAACGGTTTACCTGGCACTAGCTGGAGATATCAAGTGGCTAGCTAGCTAGCTTGCTTGTAGCCATGTTATTTGGATTAGTCAAAAAATGTGAGTCAAAAACAGCATTTTATAATGGGCACAGTTCTTTTCCATTACCTGATCTTTGTCAAACTAAAGCTTTCACTGCAAAAATTTGTGTCACTTGGACAAACAAAGAAACACATTTATCGAAAGGCAGCCGACTTCTGCGATAAGGTAACAGCTAACACCATTTAAGCTAGTGGCTATTTATAATGTAAAGTCATTCCTTATGAACTCTAGAAGAGATTACTGACAGGAAAACATCATGTTGAAGTTGGAACTTGAAATAATCATCTTATGTCAGCCAACTTTCTCAAATAATGATACTATTTCAAATGTTAATTTGGAAATTAAAGAATTGCTCAAAAGAATGTGATTTACAGTTTCTACATTGTAGTTTTGTATTTTGAGAATACATATTTAATATATTTAAATGAAATGCATTTCTTGATACCAGTATTTTATAGTTTTGATAATACACTTGATGTATTATGCGATTTATCATTTCAAGGCATCCGGCTGCATAGTGTTCTCACACTGAAAGCTGATATAACAGTTCAGAAGCTGGCAGTAGGGATCACACACTTAAGATTATCTCTCTCCCATATGAGGTGATTATATGATGTAAGATGATAAGAATAAGAAAGACCACAGAAGGATGGACTTTTTCTACATCATTTGGATGAAACAAGGCAGACAGGCTTTTAGAACAGCTTTTCAGGGCAAAAATAAAGTCTTTTATTTTTCTACCAACTGCCGAGCCGAAAACAAGAGCAGCCCTTCGTTATTAAGAAATGTGATAAATTGGAGGATAAGGCACCAAATGCTGTTGGTTAAGCACAGTGGTATTCTAAGAGACATAAAAAACTATAGTAGCTAACATCTCATACATGTAGCTAGACTTTTTTCCCAAAAATTACAATAAACAAAAAATAGTTATCAAGTAAATGTCAGATTCATACTAACAAAACAAGAAAAAACCCAGAGCAAAGAAAGCAATAATAATGCATGCTGGGATTTATTTTCATTGCGATGCAGTAAACACATGCTTCCACACCCTGCTCACTGGAGATTTAAAAAAAACATGCTATTGATTTTCCTGTTGCTCTTCCATGCACTATGACGGTGACAGTTACTGAGGGAACTGATGAGTGAACGCCGTTGACATGGCCAACTGTGTCGCAGGGAAATGAACCAAACACGAAAGCTGGGGAGCACCAGTTTAAAATCCCTGGAGGATCACCATTCAAATGTTACGACCTTGAACGGGCCACTGCATTCATGTCTGTCTGCCTTGATGAACAGCCTCCTTTCATCATGAACTTGTTTGGTAAAATCGTTTCTTCAAAGGAGCGTGCTCTGTTGAGGTCCAGTGAATGTTTATATTTGTTTATATTTGGGAATGTTTATATTTGGCATGATAATGTCATTACTATGCACTGTACTGTAGATGATAGATCCCTCAACAACAAACAAACATGGATATACTCTAGTGGCTCATGTGGATGGTTGTGTTTTGGTCCAGTCAGCTCATTCACAATGCCTCCAGCGTTTTCCAAAGCAGACTTTTTCATTTGTACCCTTTGAACTGAAAAAACAAATAATGATGTCAAACCAGGAGGCCATGATTTTTATGCACTCCATCCATGAAGTGCGTTTCATGTGTGTACTGAACTTGGTTATTAAAGAGTACCCAAACCCAAATCTTTGCAAAGTCTGTCAAAATGAAAAGTGAAAACATACTGCTTGCTGGGACCAAAATAAATACAGCACTTAATAGCACTGCAACAATATGTTAGCAAATGTTTTCATAGTAAACATTGCTGCAGCGTTAGCATGCTAAAAACTCTGGAGGCTTGTAGTAGCAGAACTGATGTGAGGAAGTCCACATCCCATGACATCACTAGCTAAAGCTCCATATTGAATTGAAGCACTTTGCAAGCCGTTGCGCATTCTGATGTAACGTACAATTGGCAAAGCAATCATCTGTAAAATGGTGAATTTATAAGCAGGAACAGCATAAAATCAGCTGCTATGCTGGTGAGCAAGGGGAGGATAGCAGGTGGAGTTGGAGGCTGTCAATCAAACGGGGGTGGGAGGAATAAAAACTTAGGTGGTGTTCTGATTGGATCGTTCCACTCTTACATGTGAAAGTAGCTTGTAATCCCCAGTGAAACCAATCGTTTGACTTGAAATCAACTGATCGGCTTCTCTTTGCATCGAAAGGACTTCTGATTCTTGCAGTTTCACCCAGTGATGACAGGAAATTTCTGATGAGAAATTAGATGTTTTAGTTTTCTTTCTCTTTAAATACAAATTAATCCGCAATATCCAGGAATTAAGGTTGACCAGGATGACATTGTTGGATAAACAGTTTAACTTTTGATATGTTCTTCCTTGCTTTGTGACCTGATGTTGGTTTTCGAATGCTCTGCAATTTTCAAGTACGTTCTCCAATTATGATGGACTGTAATAATAGGTTCATTACTTTATATAACATATAGGTGGTTCTGGATACTAAAAATAGGAATCCATGTTTCTGAAAATTTGAGACCATGTCATCAACTTTGTATTAGCTGTTTGCCCTCTGTATATGTGTGTTTGTGTGTGTGTGTGTGTGCGTGTTTGTGTGTGCACAGGGGCAACCTTGTGTGTTCATCCTGTTAGCTCAGAGATCTACTGGCTTGCCTTTGTTTTTTATTTGTGTGTAAGAGCTTATGTGTGTGTGTACGTGTGTGTGTGGGTTTGCCCTGCTCATAATGTCACTGAACTGTCCCTAGGAGTAATTAAGAGCTTACCCCATGATCCTCCGGGGCGACAGAGGGGATTGGCTTCACTCAATACCTCCAGGCCTCCTTCACCAGACTAGCAAACAGGGAGCCAAAACACTCTGCGCTGTGCAAGCGAGCCAATCAATGTTTTCATAATCTTCTCCCTTAATCACACTCACGATAGATGGTTATGAATGAGACTAGTGAAATGCAGTGGAGGGCAGCTGAATGGGAGTGTGGATCTATTCGAGCACTGAGGCGTGGCGGTGCGCAACAAGTGAAAGGAAATTGAGGATGAAAATCAAGGAAATGAGAGTGAGAATGAATGAGCGGTTGTTGTGGCTGTTGTTTGAGCAGCAGGGGCTGGCGGTTATTTGGAAGTTAAAGTACCTCTTTTTTCAGGAGAAATGGTGTCTGCTGATGGCTCGCTGTCTCATGTGTGCAGTACTTTACTCAATGGGAGTCTGAGATGAAGGTCTTTGGATTGTTGGTCAAGGTTGTCGATACTGAAGGTCACAAATGTGGTGAAGGATGGATGCATTCTTAATTCACAATCGTTGCCGCCTTTCATTTTCAAGGAAATGGCCTTGATTTGTGATGTAGCATTTATAAAGTGCTGGGCATTGGCATGCTTAAAATAGACTTGTTGCACCATTCAGTGCAACAATGCACATATGTAACATACAAGCTCCTGCACATGTAGTCATTCCCTTTACACACACACACGCAGACGTGCACACTGTCCTGAGCTCACACCAATTTGAAGCAGGCAAGGTTATTCATAAAAAGATAGATGTTGCTTTTTGCCTCTGCTGTCATTTCACAATCCATCTTAATGCAGTGCATGATAATACTCGGCTGTTGGGTTTTTCCTGCTCCGGGCTCCACACCAATGCAGCCAGTCCGACGGTTACACAAGGCTGATGATTAAGACAAATGACTCTTCAGAGGTGGTGTACTGTACATCCCCGTGGCCAGAAAGGTAACAAGAGGCCATAATATTTTACGCACAGGGAAGCCGTGCCGATCAGGTGCTATATGGGAGGGTCAGGTGAGAGCAAAATTGATTTTTAGACATCAAACATCTTAATGCTAATTCATGGAGTAAGCTGGTGAGTCCTCTCAGCGGATGATGGGGGTTCAT
Organism: Holocentrus rufus; assembly: GCA_900302615.1. Taxonomy (NCBI): domain Eukaryota; kingdom Metazoa; phylum Chordata; class Actinopteri; order Holocentriformes; family Holocentridae; genus Holocentrus; species Holocentrus rufus. Next base: position 9,193 of record OMLF01011616.1, read on the forward strand.
TATCAGTTTAGCAACGTATCTTTAAGAACAAGACGAGGGGAACCATTTTGGCTGTAAGTAGCTTCCTACAATTTAAACGAAGATGTAGCGTTTGCTAGCTAACCCTCTCTTTGGCTAACTATCACCACCAGACAACACGAGAGAGATGCTGCATTTAAGTGTTGTCGGAAATATAGGAATTACTTGTAGAATGGAGATGACCAACAGTAAAATGGTACATGTGAATGAGGAAGGCTTATTTTTAGGTTGTGCTTTAATCGAAACCTTTCAATCTTAATTCATGTTATATAGAAGAACTTTTAATGAAAGTTTTACAGTAATCAATGTGTTGTTTAAATATTTAGGCTTTTCTTGGTTTAAAACTATTGCTTCAAACTGTTGCAAGAAAAGTATCATGTTATAAGTTACTTTGATGAAGTAACAAAGTAGTTACATGTTATATTTTTAAAAGGGTAACCAGTAATATGTAACTGATTACAATTCTAATGTAACCTTCTCAGCACCAAAGACATTAATGGAAATGTCACACACAGCATGTTAAACATATTGCAGCGTGGGGATGTGACGAGTGTATGGTGAAGCATTACAATGTCCCTCCCTTGATGCCAAATCAATACTTTCACAAGTCCAACCGAACATGCTTTGACCTCCACGTCCCCTTAATTGAATGTGAGGCAGCGCCTGCTGAAATTGCATGTTGTTTAATTGTGCCGTGTTCTTGGCAGCTTGACATGCGGAAATGAAAATGCTGATCTGTCACACAGTATGACACGCATCTGCACAGGGCGCCGAATGATGGCTTTGCCTCTTGTTTCTATGCGCTCTGACAAGGACAGACGCAGGAAGTCAAGGAGCGTCTGTGTATTTATTCTAATTGTATCGTGGTGTTTAAATCTTCCTACAGAAACCTTAGTTCCTATTTGACCAGAGTAATTTCCTTGAACATATACAAGTACGAAGTTTCCAAGTACAGACACTGAAACACTTGTTCTATATTTGTCTTGCAATTAAAAACACACTACTTAGGAATAAGCTGGCACTGAAAATGAATGAATGAATGAATTATAGAGGTGATTTACATACTGCACTGTAGGTACTCGTAATCTTGCCGGCGCCAAATTCTGACAAGTGGAAATTGTTCTGTTTCAAAATCCTATGCTTTGTGAGCACTCAGAGCTTATTCACAGATAGCAGGAGAGAAGCAGGCAGTTGTGCTGATGCTGTACTTAAAGATGGACATTTTTTTTTTTTTTCCCGGCCTCCCTGCTAATGAGTGACACATTAGTGGAGGCTTGTAAAACTCGTCCCAGTCTTCCTAGGGAGACGTGTGCTTGCGACTGTCTAGGTATCCTTAGGTGCAGATGTGCATGTTGCTGGGGGACAAGGAGGATTTTCGGAATTACTCTGTCTGACTGTCATGTTCACCGTTGCAGAAACGCAGAATTAAATACGCTCAAATGGAGGTAAGTCAATAATGGACTGCTCCCCAAGAGCAAAATTGCAAAACACTGACACGGGTAATTGTTCCACACAACTAATTGTTAAGACAGCACGAGCATGAATAGTGGAAAATCAGATGCGCAGTTAAGATGCACAGTTTTTAACAATGTTTTTGAACTACTTGGATGTTAGGACTGGGTGATATATCGATATTGTGATAGACAGACTGACTGATTCACTTACTTACTTACCTACTTACTTTATTGATCCCAAATTGGGAGATTCTTGATGTGAGACTAGATATCGTACTGTTTTTCATGAAATGACGTAAGTGTTTTCCTGGTTTTAAAGGCTGCATTACATTCATAAACATATCCATCACATCCACAATGGTTGTTTATCACGAGTCTACTGTGTAAATATCTAATGAAAGCACTAATAGTCATCCCTACAGTATCATCACAATATCAATAGAGGTATTTTGTCATGTCATTTTATTTTGTCCGTATCACCCAGCCCTACTTGAGAGGGTTTGTAGAATTTGGCTGTCATACCACCTTCTTAAATAGGCACTTCCCTGATGATCATTGTAAAAATGGATCATGTGGATATGAGCACGAGTTATGATGAGCGTTTTCACCCTCTCTTGCCTTTGCAGCTCACCTTATCACAGCCCCTAATGGCGATGACTCCAACCTTCCTAATGTCTCTTTGACTGAGCGGGCCGTCATCCGCCCTCCATCCTCATCTCATTTGTCTTTTTCACTTATTTACAATCTCCACCCGTACATGTCAGGTCATCAGCCTGTTTGTCCTCCCCCCTATTGTTAGGCTGAGATGAGTCCAGCAGCCCACTGTGGCGCAGGATAAATGCAATCCCATTTGGGATTTAACAGGAGGAGTGAATGGAGATTGGAGGGCAGCTGTTTCTGTATACTTCCATCTCTTTAGGCAAAAATACGTACATTTTCAATGTGTTGGTTTTACTTGGCTTATAAAGCTATCACTAATGGATTGGCTGCAATCCGTGTTTAAATTACATTATCATACAGTGAAAACCCTTTGTAAATAAGGCATCTGTGTGAATGTTGTAAAATACATTTTGTGCTTCTGATTATCCAGCGTGTAGCTACAAAGTGCTTCGCTATACCTCAGGGAAGGGGGTTGTAGAATTAAGTTTATTCCATACCTGCTGTCTTGTGTAACCACTCTTGAAAAATACAGTGGATTGACAAAAGATGTAGCGGAGGTTCAGTTTCGCCAAGGGCAGCAACCTTTATTTTGAAACAGAAAATATAAAATATGCCTCTCCTTTTGAGGTGGGTAAATAACCCCTCGGCTGCCAGTGTGAGCAGTGACTGTTTCTCGAAAGACAAGTTCATGAAACGTAGTAACAACAGAATGTGCTGTTGTTGTATAGAAAACATGCAATGATGTTATCTCTGTGATGTTATGTAAATGTAACTTGATACTTGACATTAGTCTTCAAACGGGGGCTTTGTCATTAAGCTCCTCCATTAGACAGTTCTTGTACCAAATAGTAGCATTCAACCTTTTGCACTTCCGTGAAACAGATGTCCTCTTTTTTGTCACCGCATCCTTTATCATGAATCAACTCACAAACCGGTCGACACCAAGTTCACTTTTTGGTCATTTACCACATCTATCAGTGACTCGTGGTGAAGTATTAGGAAATTGACCCTTAGGGGTTCTTGCTCAAAGTCAAGGTCACTGGCTGAGCTGTCAGACCTGCAAGGAAAAATCCATTACTGAAGAAAAGGAAAATGTGCGAGATTTGTCATTCTCAAATGAACACCAACTCTTTCCTCCCAATTGATTAGGAGTTCCCCCTTGGGGGGTTTGATCTGAATATAGCAAACTCAATAGCTTTCTAATCTGAGGAGAACCTTGCAGTGGGCTACAGCGTTCATTTGCTTCACTCTGGGTGAAGCTTCTAAGGCATATGGATTTTAGGGGGGTTAACTAATGATTAATATCTGTATCTACCATTGTTTGCATCCTGACCACTGAATAACAATTGTAAGGATTAAATCCTAAGAAACAATCCTGCAAAGTCTCAGATTCAGGTGTCTGTCAGTATGTGGTATTGATCATGGCCAAATCATTATTTATTCTCCTCAGTTGGTGTATCTATTCCATTCATGCATCTACTCCATCCATCTCCACTACTGTAGGTATTAATGGAATATGTGTTCATATAGAAATGACCTGAACCTCCATACATTTTCAGTTTTATCAAAAGGAGAAAGACAATAGGAAAGATCACATGATAGTAGCAACCTGATGCCCATTTTAACAAGTTAAGTAATTTTTTTTTTATTGATTCCTAAAGTGTTTTTCTTTAAATAAATGAGAAAAAATCCTATTTGTAATAACATAAAAAATCAAACATTCAACTTCAAACATTTTTTTTTTATCAAGCAACATTATCTTGAAAGTGATGCATATTGTCATTTACTGCATTGTAGACAAGCACTCACCCAATAGTTTAAAGATAATAAGCTTCTCAGACTTGATAAAATGGCTTGATATCAAGATCATTTGCAACAGTGATGATACTGATAAAAAGAAATAATGTTAGACGTAATGATAGAGATATATAAAATCAAAAACTGCACTGGTAAGTTAAAGAATATCCCAGAAGTCTAAAAGATTTAGCGAATAGTCCATGACCCTTTTTATAACAGCCCTATTGTGTAATGAGATGAAATGATTGTAAAAGAGAGACATTTAAAACTGGGTTACACTGACAATTCCCTCTGAGGACGGCTTTGACAAACATTCAAAATTTAATCTGTTTATATTTAGCTGCTTCATGATTGAATAATGCACCCCTTTTACATGCAAAAACAACTGCAGGCTGTCAGCAATGATGAAAAATGAATACATTCAACTTAGTTCCCACAAAAAAGTTCTCCTCTGCATCTCTCTCTTACAAACTCTGCCAACCAAATCCATCATTAACAACATTAAATCCATAAGACATCAACCAACCTGGGAGAGAACGAATGGAAAAGCCAGCGGAATAGCTTACGATTAATTCCATCACTGGCTAAATCCGTTTGTAAAGATTTATGGATTTGTAATTAGCATAAACATGAAGGAGATCGATAACAATGACATTATCTCCGCTGAACTAATCGGTTTATTCACACATCAAAACAACACAGAGCAAATCTTTTGTTTGAAGACTTATCATGTCTACTGTATTTTGCTGTTAAGACACTTTGACAACAAAGTGCGACAACGGCGAGGGCCCACACAGATTTGTGATGCCTGCGAAACGCCGCGTTATACGTGCAGATATTAGGCTAATCTCATGTGGCATCATGACATTGGCTGATCCTGCTGTCAGCCGCATTCGGAAATGAGGGACGAAGCTCATAGCTCCTGCACGCCCACGCAGTTATAAGACCATTTGTTCCACTTTGAAAATGTGTCTGAAACCGTATAAACCACAGCCACCTCGCCGAGAACTCTGCGAGGGGAATTTATCCTCAAGGCAAGCTGCCCCAGCAGACCACTAAGCAGATCCGGTGAGCTGAATTAAATCTTTCCATGTTTCAGCTGGTTGAAGTACTGAGGAGTCGCCGTGCTGTCATGTAGAGAAGGACCACTGTGCAGCGGCCGCTTCAGAGGGAAATTTCTGCACCACCTCTTGATTGACACGGTGTCATCTCGTTGTCAAGCGGAGGAGTGGAACTCAAGGGTCGGATTCCCCCACGGCTCGCAGCCTGCGGAGAATTGCCAGGGCAGCCAGCAGGCACTTGTGTTTTTAATAGAAACCCTGGTCAAAAAAAAGATCTGTCACTTCTTCATTCACTATACGGGTGACTTCTGGAGGCCATTAGGACTAACTTTTCCCTCCCTCAACCTCCTTCCCCGAAAACTTTCCAAGGCGCTGTACTGACAGCAGTCAGAGCACCTGCTTTACAGGAAGATTCCATTTTCAGAACGCCATTAATTGAATGGGATGACTTGCAAATGTTATGCAAGAGCATCTGTCCACATTTACATATCACAGTGTGCATATGTGTAGGTGTTTGTGTGTGTGCATACATGTGTGTCCGTGCGGCCATGTACCACACAGACAGTAATAGGGGCCAAATATATTTTATACACTTATGGCGTGTTGAGTAATTCATAAGCTTCCCATGCTGAAGCTGTTTCACCTTGTTTTGATACATTTTATAGATTATATGAGGAGGACCATGAGGGAGAGATATATTTGTGTGTGTGTGTGTGTGTGTGTTAAAGTGGGAGGGAGGTGGGACATAAATGAAAGTCTGTGCGCTGCATGTGTGGCTGTGAGTGCATCAGAGAGAGACAAAGCGAGAGAGAGGCTGAGTGAGTGAGTGAGTGAAAATAATAGAAAATGAGACCCTTGATCGTGAAGTACAGTGTGCAGTTATTTCATCCTCAAGTGAGAGCCACTCCATCTCTTCCTCTGCCGCATGCGAGTCTATTTCAATACAGAATGTGTGCAATTAGGTCTCGGCCATGAATAATGCTCCAATTATTAGCACAACATCGCTGACATTGTGCGAGGAAGAAATGTAGTCAGTTAGTGAGTTGGACAGAGAGCTAAAGGAAATAATGTCTTGGTGTGATGGAGGTTCGTATATGACTATTCAGATGTTTTCTATGCATTTACGCCGGAGCCACTGGGAGTCAGGTATTGCCCTCAAGCATCAGCCATCAAATGAGCGCTTCCTTTGAAGTCAGTTAACCCTGCCATGCTGTCTGCGCTGCATTGCATCTGACGGCAGCAACAAAGTAAATTAGAGAACCACCACCCCATATTATAGCCAAGTGGAATATACATCTATGTTTTCAACGAGCTAAATGTTGTGTATTCAGTTCTGTTGATTTAAAAACATATTTCTTACACATAATAGATCAAGAACAGCCAACATAATCAGGGCAGTAGAACATATAATTAAATATAAATGTTGTACATCAGAGCGCAGTGGAGTCGGCTGCTGTGTGTGTAGATGTGCTCCCTCTGGTGTAACTCCTTTGTTAATCCCATCTTTCTCCGTCAAAATTGTCCCTGCAATTCAAGCAATTATGTTACTGGGCATGTTAAAAATAAATAAATATATAAATAAATAATAAGTATATATTTATAGGTTTCTGTTACAATCACAGGCAGTTCAATATTATGTACTCCATTGCCACACATTAGGACAGTGAAGTAATTATGTGCATTTTACTCGTTAGAAATTAAATATCGCTTGTTTTGTCCTTGTAAATTCACTTTCCATATGCTGGAGTGGCAAAAATCTTGTGTCAGTTTGCAAAGTGACCTCCTGCAAGTGGAATCCATCTATTTCGGATCAATCTCCAGCTACTTCCCCGCATGAAATTCTCATCTTGACTTGTTTTTGTGCTCTAGGTGGTGGTTGGACAGCAGGGCTCACAGAGGAGATAGCAAGCTGTGGCGACTTGCCACGGACTCGCCTGTGTTTGCTGACTCAGGAGAGGACATTAGCATACAGCTGCCATTAGCCAGGCTGCAGCTGCTGCCGCTGCCTTCTTTCGTTTGCTAAAAGGAAGAGATAGTACGTTGGGCTAACTCTCGCGGGTGAGACGGGGAGACAAACGAGTCATAAGCCATGTGCTCACGGTCTTCAGAGACCTTTACTAATGGCCTCTCCACGTCCTAGTGACTGATACTGCGATGTTATTATGAAACACCATTCCCAAGGCTGAGGGATGATCTCTTGTACGTATGACATGATCTATGGCACAAAGAAAACGTGAATCCCGTTATGTAAATTTGGTAAAGCCTTCTGATGTGCACGTACACACACATGCACACAATATAAACATATAAATCTCACCAGTTTTAATAGATTATGTTCAATACAGTTTGGTCTTTGCAAATGCAGCTCTCTTTAACGCTGCCCTTGAATTGATTACTTCTTGTTCCCGATCCACCCTGAACGCACCATCCTTTCATGTCTGGTTGAAGCTGAATCACATTCTGTCAGGGCTGAGGTGGTGTTGCAGGCAGATTGCTTATCCGTCAGGATCACGGCGGACACAAACAGGTTGCTGATGCTGCTGCTTAAACCTGTCTCAGTCAGGCCGCGATCATCAAATCTGTCCCTGTCTCCCATGATATATTGACAGCATTGCATTTGTCTCCCCCTCTCCTGCAAGCTGAATTCCTGGCCAATCGTGTGCCCGGTTGTCGGGCCATCATAAAGAATGTATGACAGGACCTTAGAGCAGTGAGGGATGGCTTCTGTGAAGCCAGAAGGGCCGTTGAAGATGGAATGACGCAGGTGTGGCGGCAGATGGCAGCTTGACTTACAGCCTTGATTTCTTCCACAACTACCTTGAAATCTCAGAGTTTGGATGGCATTTGAGAAGTTATTGAAATGGAGACGGAACGAGTGGAAAATTTGCAGTTTGGTTGTTATCGTTGACGGAGGGAGAACAATCAAGTTCAGTTTTATGCGTCCAAACATCTTTGCATCGTAAATGCAAATGCCAGCTGAATCCCAATGTTTGAACCAATCAAGACTTAAATGTCATCACTTTCTACCAACAGTAGGTTGAGCATTTTTTTTTTTTTTCCATTTGTTATTGTTGTTTTATCCATGGCCACCAGGGGCCGAGAGAAGTAACACCTTTCCCGTTTAACAAGGGTGTAGCATTCCCAGAAACTGTTGATTGGTCATGGTTGGAAAACCACATGCTACAAGTTCTCCTCACAAATTGTCATCTCAGGAGATGGATTCCAGCCGGGATCAATCCAATCGCCAGGCTGGTGAAGTCAAAACTAATTAAGATTGCCCTGGTGGCACAATGGTACCAATCTTTGCTGGGTGGGCCTAGTGTCAGCGTTGGTTACCCCTAGGTTATTTTTCTTCCATTGTTTGAGGCTTAGAGACACCTCCACAGGGATTCCTGTAGCCAAGACACCATTTTCTGGCTAAGGTTTGGAACAATCACACTGTCCCTCTCTCCTTTTTTGTGAAGGCCCCTCTTCAATTAATCTGAGAGCTAGATCTTTTTATGCTCTCCTGTACAGACCTCATCAAAAAGAGACTTTTTCAAAGAAACTCATAAACAGCAGGCTTTCACTGTTGAAAGCGAACAAAGAGGGATTATGTCATATAGAGCAACCTGGAAGGGAGAAGATGTGGCTGGATGACTCTGTTTATGTCCAAATAATGTAGGAGTGTAATCAGGTCTTGCAGAAAATTAAGTACAATTTGTATATAAACGCAAGAAAGCAACAAATGATAGGGCATTTATAAAAATATACTGTGCAGGTAGGATCTTTTTTTTTTTTTTTTTTTTTTTAAATAACTCAATTCAAGTTGTCAACCAGTAGTGAATCATTTCACAATCAATTTGATTCCTGTGCAAAAATTTAGACATGTATACAGTTTTTAAATATTGGCAGCACAAGCCAGCACTGAAGCCATTGCAAAGGTGGGTAAATAACAACTGGGTTTGTCCTAATGTCAGATTCAGAGTGTTATTCAATGCTCATTTCTTTAGAGAGAACCGACAAAAAAGCTTGCTCATTGTTGACGTGTCGGCTTCGTGAGAACTGAACAGACCACAGTCTTGTCTTGTTTGTCCTTCAATCCAAATCATTGTTTAAATGAACAATTGATATGTGAATCAACTCATTATTCTAAAAAGAGTGGGAAGAGTGACGTAAATTTTAAAGATGGAGTACATACCTTTCACAGATAAATATTCATTTCGTTCTATCTAATCACAAACAAGTTTACGCAATGTCTGGAATTGTATCAATGAAAATAAAGCATGGCTAATTACTTCATCTGATAATTCCATGAATCTCTCATTATTTTATTTTTTTTGTTTTTGTTTTTTCTCTTGTTTTTCTTTGTAAATGAAGAACATTCCCCTGCGTGACCCGGATGCGCACTTCTCAAACATTTATTTTACTGCCACAAGAGGGCGACAAATCATACTGAACCGGGAAGTTCCGTGTTGCAGCTTTAAATAATAAAATGCTTCTTTCATCCCCGTGGGAATATCTTCTTTTTGCTTTCCCCTCTGCACAAAGAGACCACAGCGAGGCTCATCTTCCAAAATGAAATGAGCACACTGTCTCAAAAGGCATGAAAAGTGAGAGAAATACATTTGGCCACCATGAAAGGATTTTGTGAAAGAGACTCCACTGGAAACAGGTGGTGGTCTGACATTACACTTGCACGTTGGATGGACATATACGTCTGCCTTCACCACCTGCGTTCAATTCCCGGCTTAAACGAAGCCGAGTTGATGCTTCAACCCAGGTGCTCCAATCAAAGGGCAGCCTGCCCTACTCACTATGCCACCCTGCTAACTGCTGACAACAAGAGAGCCATTTGTGGATTGCACAAGTTATTTCAAATGGCAATCATGCAGAAAGAGAGACTGCAACATTTACAAAACAGTATCTTGCACCACCATGGAGATGAGACAAATTGAGACTAAATTGGAATCTTCATCAACTGTATTATGAACTTCTAAATTAACCTTAAAATGCCCCAATCTTAGCACTTGAGCAAAATGAAAAACTGCTTGTGTGTGTTACTAATAACATAAACACTCCCTCCTTAACCAACCTTGCTTACATGTAATCAATTCAAAATAACCTTGAAAAATGCAAACAAGGCAATTGTGTTGGGGTGATTAATTCATTTCTGAATTTCTCTGCCTGACTGCATGTGGAACACAGTAAGATTAATTTTGTGAATTTATGTATTTCGCAAAAGTGCTTTGGGAGTGCAAAGATGAATGTTTATTTGGAAAGAAGCAGCCAAGATATAATGTTACTCTCTAGCCTGTGCAGTGTACACACACACACACATAGACACACACTCGCAGTCAAAGTTGTTTTAAAGTCAAATGGATTGTAATAGGAATCCGAGATGCACTCTGTTCCTTACTCTGTGGAATAGGTAATGTGTAGAACAAAAGAGATAT
>OMLF01011616.1:19637-41164 GCA_900302615.1 Holocentrus rufus
ACAAAAACAGACAAAATAATAGACACAACCTCTATTCTGACACACACACACACATAGACACACACTCGCAGTCAAAGTTGTTTTAAAGTCAAATGGATTGTAATAGGAATCCGAGATGCACTCTGTTCCTTACTCTGTGGAATAGGTAATGTGTAGAACAAAAGAGATATGAATAATTTATTGGCCATTGCATGCATTGCGGTCATACACATACAAGTGTTAGTTTCCGAATCTGTGTGTTAAAAACTCTCTCAACATGTTTATGAGAGGTTTAAAGGGGACTCCTACAGGGTTTGTTAGCCAGACCAGTGAAGGGTTTAATACAATGCAGAGCACACAGTAACTCACACACACACATTCCCTATTTACCTTCCTTTCAGCAGAGAGTAAACATTATATAGCATCTTTGTCAATATCATGGCACCATGCAGCTTTCACAGAAGCACAGGCGAGAGTTGTTTGCAGCACATTTTATATGCACAATACCGATCAAGCACCAGGCCCAAGACTGACAGCATGACAGCAGCTCCACGGCTATGTGAACAGCATGGCTAAACGCATTAGCCAGCCTATGGGCTCTTAACATGCATGTTACTGCTCATGTCTCACCGGGATCTCGAGGTTTGAGGGGGTTTATGAGACAGTCTTCCGCCTAATCTGGACTCACAGGGGGATACCTGCTCACCACTGAGAGATGCGATCTTTCATGTGGCTGGACAGAAAAAAAAAAACAAAAAAAAAACAGATTTTGTATCCGGCCAGCGACAACAGTTCTGTGGCCTCCAGGAAGGTTGCACGCTTCTTCAGGCGTTTCAGGAAGCGCTTTCCATCGTGCAAAACGGGTTCTTTTCTCGAGGCTTTGTGAAAAATCAGCTTTTTTCCAGGAAATATTGGAACAATTATCAGGCATGGTGAATCGCCCTTTTTAGGCCTTACCCGCAGGCTTCTTCTGAGTTCGGTCCAACGTAGGAATATAGCAGATGCCTAGGGAGTCCTGCAGCAACTTAGCAATGGCCTAATGCGCTTGCATCACACCAAAGCTTTTCTCCATACCTGTAAATTCCCCAGTTGTCTCTCCTCTGTTTAGAGTCTAAATTGTTAACTTTGATCACCAAATGGTCAACGTGGGAGGTGAGAGTCGTTACTTTTCCTTCTAATTTCACAATGTGATCTGAAGAGTATTTAGCCCCCTCCTCAAAGCTCTTGATGCTTGTACAGTTTATTGAATCCTCCCCGGAGCTCCTCCGTAGCTTTGGCTAATTCCGAACAAACAGCGTTAAAATTTAAGCATCCAAGCTGACTTGAAAGGCTGTCTGTCTTTGTTCACTCCACAATAAAGCTATGGCTGAGTCAATTTTGGTCAAGACTACGTGTTCAGAGTTTTTGAAAGCCATTATCAGCTCCTTTGATTTCTGTAGGTCTTTCTCAAGTGAGTCTGAGGCTTCGTGGTCTGGTTTTGACCAGGCATTTATTAAAGGAAAGTGAAACTTCAAATACCTATTGTTTTTAAATACTCATGAGCATCGTTGGGTTTTGTATAATTCAGAAAACTATTCATCAAGCAGACTCTCCGAGGGGCGTCTGAAACATTTACCTTGATGTACCAATGGGCAGGTTGTATTGATCACTGGTTTTCCGCCCACACATGCCCTGTCCATTGACTAAATCAAAGGCACCAGTAGTGGTGAGAAAACCAATTCGTTTCACTAACTGATTCGATGATTCGGACCGGCTGAAAATAATGAATTGGGTCTTTTGATTCATTTGATTCACCCTCTATTATGCATCCTCAAACACAATGGGCCTCATTTATCAATATTTCCGTAGGCCCATGTATAAAAGATTGGACGTTAATCAAATACCATGCCACCGTTTCTTTAAAATGCACAATACGTGTCAGCTGTTTTCCAGGGACTCATTATGATCTAATTAAGTGGAAATGAGTTTGAGTGCATGTTTAAGTGTATATTGAAAAAGCTGTCCGTATTTGTGTTTTTTTGCCTCATAAATGAGGCCCAATGAACAAGGAATCACAGGAGACACACCGTTGTGCAACATCATTATGAATCAATAAAGAGCCATATTACAGCCACTTTATAACAAGCACAATGCAAACACAACCTTGCATGGAGGCACTGAACATATTCTGCTGTTTTAATGTTCTGCGTCAACTTTAACTGGCTCATTTTCTCGACAAATGAACTCCACTAAACACACATTTTATCATTATGTTGATTTTTGCTGTAAAAGAAGGCTGCTCTCCGTGCACCGCTGTGAGGGCTTGACTTGAGTCCTTATCATCCGGTACCACAAACAATGAGCACACTGTCTGAATAAGATCACGAGGCCCAACTGTGTGCGATTCTTAAACATGGAAGCAAACGGGAGCAAAGGGACGTGTAAGCGGGCTCTGAAGTGATTGAAGACGAGGCCGACAGACGTTCGCCCTCAGCTCAATTTGCAGCTCAATTTGGCCCGTGTTTGCAAACTGAATCAGCTCCCAGGACCAAGTCAACTTTGCACAGTTTGCATTAGCCTCAATGACAACTTCAAGTTGTGCATAAACCTCAATGAAAACTTACCCAGACCCCTAATATCATTTCACAAGGTCTTGCAGCATCCACCCTAAGGAGCATTGCATATTACACGCAAACACAAACGCAAGCTGTTTGCTTACATAGTATACACACTAGATTAACTTCCATAGGTCCAGACCGAGGTCATACATAGTTTATCCACACTGGGTAAACAAAGATGATGTTATGCTAGGGAGAGGAGTTCAAAATGGCTACCATGGAGGAATGGATGCTTTATATGATGCTGCAAAACTGCCAAAAATAAAAAGATTTGCAAACCTCTTCAAATATATTGCTTGTTGCTTGTCCTGATTGTTAGACTTTCCATTACCATGACATCTGTGAGCATTTAAACCACGTTTGTCAGAGATTTTGAAACCCTGCGATGCATTCCATATTTCACGTTTTAAACAATCACTGCGTTTGTATTTTATAATCCCCTGAACATGCAGTTTGCACAGATGCTCCTCCGTCAAACGGTCTGGATTCGCTGCATTGTATTTGCACACTTGCAGTCAAAACATCCTCCGCCTGCAACTGCAGCTCCATGATTCCAAACAGGCAGAAAATGTAGCGAAATCACTCTTTATTTTTTAATGAGACCGCATGTCATCGCACTGCGGGGAAAATGCAACTGTCTACAGTCGCAGGGCCTCGGCGTTGCTGAGCAATGGAATTTTCAAGTGTTTCATGTGATTAATTTTTTCAGTTGATTTGACAAAACACTTTTTGCTGTGTGGAGAAAAGGTTCAGCGTGATGTGACCGTAGCTCCCTGGGCCACATTGAGACCTATTTTTTTTTTTTTTTTTTTATGTAGAAGCACTATAATGGGGACTTCATCTTTTTTCTTTTGGGGCTATTCTATAAAAAGGGGCCAGCATCTGAGGTCCCAGTGGTACCTATTACGGCGGCCTAGTAGTCATTAATCACGGACAAGTAAGCATTTCAACGCAGCATCCGCCCAGAGTTTCCAATAGCCATTCATTAACGGTTTCCACCATCATCTCTTTTCTTAGCGTCTGCCCCCTCCTCTCCATCGCTCTCACCTGGGCTCCACGGAGTTGGTCCTTTTCTTGCTGACATACCTGCTTTTTTTTCTCTTATTTCCCATATTATATGGAAACTGTGCGAGCTGGGTTAGCTCACTGCGGAGGGCTTCTGTTTTGTCTGGGAAACATCTTCGGCTGGACTTTCTCAGAAGTTCTCCATCACGTCTCTTGATTCGTCTCGGCCGTTTGTTCAGCGGCCAGAAAAGCCTGTTCTTGTTGCCTACAGGACTCTTGTACAAATATCGCTGTCTGCTGGAAACTGACAACGTCCTACTGTGAATGTTATTTTGAGTCTTTGGTCGGATACATCTGTTTGGGAATACAACCATGTCTCTTTGATATACTGGAGTTTGCTCAAGTCTTGAATCTAGTTCCTGGTGCTGCAGTGAGGTTGCTCGTATGAGAGCATGTTTGTTCCAAGTTAAAGCCTCTAAAAAGGTTGAGACGGTTACATCCAACATAACTTCCCAACCTGGCATACTGTTAATTGGGTAGAAATTATGCTGAAAACAACCAGGTATTATTTGCTATTATATTCGGCAATGTGTGTGTTCATATATGCTGCTCTTTCATTTTGTTTGGCATGGTAAAATAACCTGTCAGGCATCATGCAATAAGGCGGCCGGTGGGAAAATTATACCCATTATTAATGATCTCCAAGATCTCTCGGGGCCCTTCCATTATAATTATTGACTTTTTTCTTTTTGTCTCATACAGTGTTTTTACATTAAATTAGGGCAGGTTCAGCATCCATTAAAATACTTACAAACTGTCTACAAAAGAGTCAACCAAAGCATAAATGAAGCTGTGTGGTTGGCAAAGGTATTTCAATGGGACTGATCAACTTGAAAAAAAGAGAGTTTTCATCCTGTTTTCATTGCTTGTTTTCGTGAGACGCGGTAGTAACTGTGAATAAAAGAGCACAAATGTTTATGAGCAGTGATCATTAAAACTTCAAGCTTTCAAGGGCCTTCAAAGTGCGTGCGCCGACCAAAAATATCCTCATTTGCCTTCATGAGCAATCCTTTTAATCTACGACAGTCATCGGGTACAACCGCATGAAATGTTCACAGATTTTCACCACGAGTGGGGCACTTATGAAAATGCAGACAAAATATTTTATCTCATCTCAGTTTAGAGCAGTTTGCCCTCCAGCGAAATAGCAGCCAGTGTTTTGAGGGACCCACCTGATTGCACATGAGAATGGTTGTCATCCTTCCATTCATTGCATTAGACCAGTGGTTCTCAAACAGGGGGTTGGGACCCCGCTGAAGGGGTCGTGAAATGATTCAGGGGGGGGTCGCAAGATGATTATAACATAGAAAAACACACATTTTTAGTGCACAAAACTATTGCCAGGTTTCTTTTTTCCATATCTTTTCTCCATTTTTGTGAAATATTGAGTAATTTTAAAATTTGAGGAATTAAACAACCTGAAAATGCAGCTGTTCTCCCGTTGGACCGATCGCCGCTCTGCATATGCAGCCTGTGATGGGGGTTGTGAGTGGGCGTCGCTTTGTTTTAAGGGGTCACGAGCGAAAAAGTTGGAGAACCACTGCATTAGAGCAGTCGGCATCCAGCTGCATTAGGTGATGATGAATATTACAGTGTCAGAAGAAAATGCTGCATACTCAAAAGCCTTATTTTCAAACAGACACTCGTTTTTTTTCCTTATTTTCTCGAAGATTTGAATGTTTCATGAGCTGCAGGGTCACGGAAGGTCAGCAGCATTAACTTCTAGCTCAAGTTAAATTGAAAATCTTGAAAAATCATGCCACATGGTTGCTCCATAACAGCAGAAATACACTGTTTTCTACTTTCCCTAAT
Organism: Holocentrus rufus; assembly: GCA_900302615.1. Classification (NCBI taxonomy): domain Eukaryota; kingdom Metazoa; phylum Chordata; class Actinopteri; order Holocentriformes; family Holocentridae; genus Holocentrus; species Holocentrus rufus. The sequence continues at coordinate 25,091 of OMLF01011616.1, forward strand.
GCTTGAAAATATTATTCTCATGGTGTGCTTAATCTTTTGACAAATAATGAATACAGAATGAAGAAAGTGGAAGCGCGTGTCTTTGATGGCCACGAAAAAAATGCGATCCTGACTGCACATTGGTTTCCTGAGCTGATTGATGAAGTGCGGGCGCCCACCTCCACTCGCTTCTGAGTCAGGGAGGTAAGTAACTGCCTTCATAAAATAATTTGGCCGCGATTACAGTGAAGCTTCCACCTGCGCAGCCCCTTACTTAATCTTAGTCTCCCGAGGAGGGATGACGCCAAGTGCTGATCAGCAGATAAGGAGGGAGATCCCTCCTCCTCGCCTTACTTTGTGTCACATAGGACATTAACCCCGAGAGTTAGATTTCCCTCGGCTGCAGCCTAAACAAAATGATTGCTAATCATTTGTCGTCTGTGCTGTGGAACGCTGTGGGTGTGAGTCCACATTGATTAAATGGCAAGAGGGAAAGTGAGAGAATGAGAGGGAGCAGCCCTCCTCTCCTGACTAATGCAAATGACAGGTGGAAGTGTGACAGACAGCAGAAGCAGCAGCTAATATGAGGTCACTTGAGGACGGGGACGAAGCCCGAACCATCACCGTTAACACTGAGCAACTCATCTGCTAAATTTGTTTGTTTGGGGGAACGCGTCGATGCATACCATTTTCCTCCTGACATCACCAGTTAACTGATTTTTGATTTCCTAGCAATTCTAAATTAATGTTATAATTAGAACGGCGTAACAAATCGATAAAAGCTGAGTATTGCAATATTATTTTTCATAACACCATATCGATTCTCCAGCCCCTTGTATCAATATGTATAGTTTATGCACCTCATTTTCATATGATGCTATGACATCTGCATTTTAGTGCACTGGGTTAATTAGAAGCATTGTGCTGGTTTTACATTAATAAATTGGAATTGATTCAGTTGGGACTTTTGAATTAAATTGTTTCGAGTCAGTTTGTCACCCAGTTTATCATATATGTTTTTATCAGGCTACCCAGGTGTTCTGCAGTAGGTTGCAGCTGAAGCTCTGTGTGTACATTTTCAGTCAGTTCTGTGCAGTGCTGCAAGGTATCGTGATACAGATTGCAGCTTGACCCATTTATCGTTCCGTGCACTGTATCGTGAGGTTCGTGCCAGCTCTAGTTATTGTTGTTGTTTTGCCACTTGGGTCACTTGAAAATTTCTGATCATGCTTGTTTTCACTGTGCGAATATTGCATTATAAAAATCACAGCTGATATAGAATTAGATGATATGAAGTTTCTTTTGTTGATGCATGATTAAGAAATCGAATGTAAACAGCCCTATGGCCACATAAAGAATGGCAGAGTCATTACTCATATCCTGGAACAAAATTAATAGGCCAAAGTCTACCATACTGCGGGTGCATGAGTAATGCAGGGTCTTGGCTGCTTGTTTGTTTCAGAACAGAAGCTAACAGTACTTGCCAATTCCTCGATAAATATCAAATAGTCTGGCAGCACATTTTGGAAATTGAGCTTCGTGATGGAGTGGAAATTGCCATCAGGGTGATGCATTGTTAAAGACAAGCGAGAACAGCTGGCAGCCTTTTCGAAGACAATCCAACTCTTGATGTTTCTGGATTTCTTGCCGGTGATAAGAATCTGCCCTCGACTGGTCTTCTCGACAGTAAACATTCCTGCTTGACTTTATAAATCAAAGTGCATTTTGCTCGCATACAGGGCGTTTATTCACAAACGTGCCACGCCATGCAGCGTGCAAAGCCTGAAACAATTTGGAAAGGGGGGGCGTCTACGTTTAAAGCAGGATCTTAACTACTGTGCCATTAGCCCTCAGTAATGATGCATGCCTGCCGTCTGTTGGCCTGTCGCTGCTTCGTACATGGCACACTGTTGCATGCCGTATGCCCCCCCTCTCATTCTGGCCATCATGCGAAGCCGCGTCATTTTTGGATCGGCTCTGCTGCAAGCAAGAAACCGAAGGTGCAAGTGAGCTGTAGAGAACAAAACGGTCTGTCCTGTTAGGGCTCGTTGTGCATGTGTGCGAGCGAGAGAGAACAGCAGAGAGAAAGGGGTGTGTGTGTGTGTGTGTGTGTGTGAAAGCCTATTGTAGTGCTTTGTATTGTGAAGTGTATTTGTCTGCAGTGCCTTCGGAAGGCTCACAAAGCAGCTTGACGACTGAAGACATGTTTTCGTTGTGTGAGAATCAACCTCTGCGATACACAGGGAAAAAATGCTATTTTTTACCCCCAACTGTTGTTTATGGGAAGCAAGTGTCAAAAAAAAAAAAAAAAAACTTCATCCTCCAAAGTGAAATTGATAAAAGACACGATATGAGAAGCGCGCGCTCTTATTTTCGATCAAGCCGGTGTTTGTGTGAGAATTCAAAATTTGCTTGCGCGATATTAGAAGCCAACTTTAAGCTTTCAAGTGTGAATGGGTAAAAATGCACGCTGCACTCTGCAAGAAGGCAGATGGATTTCTCATGTGAATTTGCCTATTATTAAATTATATCGGCACAATGAGTTGTGAGGTGTGCGGCCTAATTACAATTCTTTTGAAAAACGCTGTTCTTTTTCAAGCCTCATGCAAAATGGAGGACGGTGCTGGGAATAAATTTGTGTCCTAAACTCAATGCAGAGAAATAGCAAATGTAAGAAAATGCATAATGCATGATAGCAAAACTCGGAGGCGTGTGTTTAATTTCTTTATTCAATTATTTAATTTCTCTGTTCGATTATGACATTGAACTCACGGCATTAACAGCAGCTTTCAGTTAGCTGTCAAATGAGTCAAACTTTGTAATTACGGTGGAGAGAGGGGGGAAAAAAAAAATCATTATCCCATGAAACAAATGTTAATCTCCTCTTACTGCCCCACAACCTCACCAGATACAGTCTCCCCTGCCATCTTGATGGTCCGTGCCTGAGTGCTGTGGACTCATGCAGCAATTATACTTGTGCTTCCTCTATCTCCACGGCTACTGCTGCTGCAAATACAGTTTTCCCTGCTAAGATAAGGGCTGTATAATATGTTTGTTGTGTCAGTTCCTGGAATTACCTGACTCTCCTATTTGTCTCTGGCTGTGCTTCTAGATACTTCTCTGGATGCCTCTCTGTATCTCTCACCCCGTAATTAATCACCGGCGCTCGCGTGCTATCAACATCCCTTACACTTATCTTGACGTTTAGCCTAATGTAGACGAAGGAATTACATTTTTCCCTTATGATGCCAAGCGCTTGATAATGTGCATGCGCGATACAGATGAGAGCTATTTACTCCCCGGGATTTTTTTCGAGGATGCTTTGCTTACCGTGCCAAGATATTTGGTTCCCTTATGGCACATTTTAGCATAATAAATATTGGCGGATTGTCCCTCTCCGTCATTTTATTTGGCTAAAACTCCAAAAAGGCCTGATTTGTGAAAGTAAACACTTGTTATTGTTTAATGTATCGATAAACAGCAAATGCATCGCATTACAAATAGTACGGCATACTCAAATCCACTTAATGGAGTTGGCAACCAATACTATCTGAATCTATTTGAATGGCTTTTAATGCATTTTTTTTAAGTTGCTCTTAGTCATAGTCAATTATTGAGTTCATTCACTGTTAAAAGCTGTTCTGTCAGATTTAAAGGTGCACTATGCAAAATTGAGGGTTGATCTAAGTAAGGACCATTCAGATTCAAAAGAATGAGCACTTAATGTATCAGTGAGTCAGGCAGTCAGGCAGAACCATATAGAATGAGCTATTTAATTTTACATTTATTTAGTCTAAATGGCCATCACTTAAATCAACCCTCAATTTTTTATAGTGCACCAAAAAAAAGTATGTCCTAGATTGTTTCAAAGCTGTCCCTCCCACATTATTGTATCAGCTATTATTAACAAGAGTTTAGTAACTAAAAGCATAATTTGACACTTTGGATGCAGCTGCCATGACAATACCATGACGGCATCCCATCTGGACCGGCGGTCGTAGACGACTACAGAACGTCTACATGAGGAATATACCGCAGGGAGCCAGACAATGTTGTGCATCATTGAGCTGTAACATCTTATTATCAGCACCTCTAAACTGCATTGAATTTGTCAACCCTTTGGAAAATGCTGTTTCCAGCGCTCGGCGTTCCCACCTTCTCTCCCCGACGCCGACCGGCAATGCGTCTTCCCGCCTCGGGAGGAAAACATTTAGTCCTCGACAAAAGATCTTCTCCCATGTCAAGGAGAAGGCGAACTTAAATCACGGCGCTGTCGTAATCTTTCCGAAGGACTATAGCTGCACATTCAAGACACAGAATGTGCTACCTTTGGGATTATGGTATTCTTCAAACTTATTTACCCGTCCCCGAGACACTGCCATACAAATAATGTTATATAACCGAGCACAGCAGGGTGAACCACAGTGGTTTATCTAGGGCTCTTTACTCTTTCAATTGACGTCTGTGAGGCAAGAATTGCATCAGTAATAATCTATAATTGTATTAATAGAAGCCATGCAGGATTTTTCTGGAATTATATTATTAACGAGTGAATTTCGGTAATGCCCATTGGAAAATCCTGCAGCCCCTGCAAGCTGCTTTCTAATGACTGCTCTCCCTGCTGCTTTTGATGTGTAACTTACCACTGTGAGAAAACCCTACAAATATATCTTTAACAGCAAGCTGGAAAGAACTTCAAAACGCTCCCCATGACACACCTTACAAACCCCCCATTGCTTTTGGCGAAAAGACACACTGTGGTAACGACGCTGCACTCCCCCACCATCGCAACGCTGAGACCAGCGTGCACTGGGAGGCAGGACACACACTGCAGCGGGGACCAATTTACATCATGACACCGTCAAGCTGCAGCCCGAGAGGTGATACATCTGGAGGTGACTTGCAGCGAGCACTCTGAAATTATGTGCACATATATTTGAATATTATCACAAAGTTCATCCGGCGCGCAGCTCTCCAAAAAGCAAACGGAAGCCCGGGAAAATGTTTTCCAGATCAGTCGGCGTTAGAAGCAGAATGGTTTATGCGCGAGGTTTTTTGAACAGCAACTCGGCTTCAGATCATTGTGAGATGATAGAATCGCAAATTGTGACAGACCAAAGAGCGGGGATATTGTGTTTAAATATAATTTTCATCCAAACAACATCCTGATCAAAGCACATAGTAACTACAACATACTGCAAATTAATACTTGACTATTTCATACAAGCCATACTGTCCTCTTCTTATGCTTATCATTTACATTTAAAAGTCAGCTCTTGAATGTCAGATCTCCCCTAATGATCAAACTATGCATGAAATCAGAACAAAGTGTTGTTACTATCATACCTTTTTTCTTTCTTTTTTTTGAGAACATCAAGCTTTCTTTTGAGGCTTTTTTGCTCTGCTCTTCATTCAACAGCCGATTTAAGATTCGACCCAGTTTCTCCCAAGGTTCTCTACTGGGACACAACCCAGAAGTGTCATACAGCAGAACCGGAATAATAAGGCCTTCACTCTGAAAATAAAAGCATGTGATACCCCGTTCATGTTGTATGGATAAGCATCCGAATCCGACGTCTTATTCGAGAAGCATGCGATCATCATCTTTCCCGATCGCAGTCATGAAAAAAAATCTACTGTCATCATAAATACAGCGTAATCCCACTCACAAGCCCTATTTTGAAGGCTAATTATGCACACCCTGCCCCTCGGATCTTAGCTTGATATGGAAATGACAGCCAACAATTTCGCGCGACCCTGAGGAATGTAATTAGTATTATAATATAATGTAATTAGTGTTACCATGCCATGTAATCACATAAGGCTTGGTATATCAATAGTTAATGTGCAAACTGGATCACAAACAACCTGATTAAATTTTCTAAGTTACTTTCAAAGAGCAAGTAGGAGCCTGCCAGCAGGTCTCCGAGGGACTTTAATGTTTTTACTGAAGTTAGTGAAGTACATATTGTCTCTAAGGTGAACTCAGCTGGCACAATTACCGCTCCTCCAATTATAGGAATGCTGATGTGTCTGTGTTTAAACTAAAGAAATCAAGAGATATAAATATTTCAGATTGAATCGCCCTGTTCTGACCCGGCGAGGCGAACAGCGGTTAACTTGATGTATCGTACAAATGGATGCGACAATAAAATCAGCGTTTTGATCGCGGAGGTCGGCGTCTATCAAATAAAGGTCCAGTTTCCCATCATGTTATTGAGTAATACACTTTTATATCTGTGTCTTACTCAATGAAACGACAGGGGGATTCAAATTCTTATCAGCGCTTTATTAATGCTAACGCTGATGTGCATAAAGCATAATGAAGCAGCTAATTCCTCTTGATGCTTGTTGTGATGTTTTAATGATGTCTCCAGCGCGCTCATTTCAGCGATATGAGTGCTCTGGTCAAAGGGAACGAGTCAAAAAGAGTTCTACCTCGTTTTTTAAATGACTTTTTTTGTTTGTGCAAAAAAAAGTCATGAATATTCAAACGGATTGCTTTTCAATCGAAAGAATCGGCGCATTACCTGAAACGCATTCAGATCGAGGAGATAAGTGACTCAGTGCAGAGTGGACGACGTGGATAAGATACATACGCAGGCACCGTCAGGCCTCTTTGTTATCTAGGGCATCTTGCTGTAACTTACACTGCCTCCCCAGTTGTTTTGGAGTGTTTCTCTCTCAAAGCATGTTTCCTTTATCCAGTCTCCAAAGTGTTACAGCCATAATTAGCCTGGATTAATGAGGAGGCCACTTTAAAATGAAACATATGAATATTAAACACCATTTCATCTTTCATTGTAATCGCGCACAATACTCAAGCGGGACAGCAGGAGGCATGTTATCAAATTTATGAGGGCCACACTGACTATTTGTGCTTGTGAATATTCATCAAGGCGAGGAAACCGCGCACCTTTTTTCTGCCTTGACATATGAGCCTCACATCAAAAGAAAGACCCATCATAACAGCAAAGGATAATATCTCAAACTACAAACCACAGGTAAATAATGTATTTATTGTTCATTTTAGCCAAAGAAAGCGTTTCATTTGACATTATTCATGCAATATGGATGATGTTTCGAAGTGCCGCAAAAACAGAAATGAATCAAGTGGATTTCTCATTGTTATCAATGGGATTGATACTGACAAAGAGGGAAAAAAAACATGATTTATCACATTCTCTACCATGAAGCATTGCTCTTTTGGTGTCTCTTTCTGACTGGCGCTGTGCATTGACACTGGTCAGAACGCATCAAGACTGCCCCCTCTCTACCGTTCCCATCACCTACAGATAATTAAACCCAAGGGATACGATGCTGAATCTACAAAGAGATCAGAATGGCTGGGGGACTGGGATGGTGTAGCTCTATGAAGTGATCAGAGTACAAACATTGGCTTGTATCTGCTCGCTCGGGCACGGCAGCCTCAAAGAAGCCTCACCAGGAAATGTGTTTGAAGGAAAATTAAAATGTACTCACTTTACATTTATATATTCTGTCTCCAGTGAGCGGCAATCGGGCAGATTACTGGATCGTCAAAGAATTTGGTCATTTTCTTGTTAATTGCGCTGGACTTCTGCACTCATAAGGAGTCACAGGGTGGTCTGCGGCAGCTGTCAAGCCAGAAGATCTGAGTTCAGGCTTCGTGTTTGCAAGGAGGCAAGTGTGCACCAAATCCCCACCAGACACTTAACCTTTCTCAGGGGAGGGCAAGCAAAAAGAGAACGTCCCGATGGGGAACAATAAAACTATCACATTACTGCATTTTTATAGCATTCTGAATAATTGCATTATTACTGTCTGATTTAGGGTGTGCTATTCGTATTTATTTGTATATACTGATCACAAATATCCCTATATATGTAGATAAAGGGGGTATTCAGTATGTTGCGATGAGTATTCTAAGATATTAGCAGAATATTGCTGTCAGTGGGACACCTAAACCAACTAGGATGAATGAGTAGGAGTTTCCTCTGAAGCTGAATGAAAGGGCCTATACATTTCCCTCAATTACTACATCTGACAGCGATAAGTCCCTTGATGGTCCAACATTTCAAAAAAGTACTTCTGAAAACAGCGGCCGGGAAAAGAGAATTTCATATTAGTCTTTCTTCTTGTTTTCACTGTTAAGGCTTCCTAAAATGAGAACCACCACCGTTCAGTTCCCAGAAAAGGTTGCTTTGTACTGTGTTAAATTTAGCATGACGGGATAAAAGTTAATTTCCACATTAAACAAATGTGCTGATCTCTGATTTTGGAGCAACAAACACAAAGCACTCAGAGACCAGTGAGAAGTGGAGTGAAAGTGGAACAAACTTTTCCTCAGAATCCAGGCCAATGCTTTACCCCTCTGCCAAGTCTTGTATTTTTTTTTTTCCCTTCTTGTTTTCCAATACACAGTGATGCTGTATGATTAGGTCTTTGTTCAAATTGAGTAGAAGCCCACACACAAATGCTTTCCTCTTAATTGGCTTTTTTTTAAAGGATGAGAGTGGGTAGGAGACAGAAAGCGAAAAAAAAACGAAGGAAAGCAAGCTAAATTTGATCTCGAGCAAGCAAGAGCATGTGCGACTCCAGGAGGCGAGAGATAAGACTAATACACTATCATCATCCAGTACGTGAGGCACTTGATCACGAGCATGGTGTGTCTTACAAGTATAAACAAAAAAAACCCCTTCAAGAGCTGGTGATACCTGGCCAGCAGGCATTAAGGAAGATAGTTCACGCGTTTGGCAGCACGGATCCTGAGTTCCTTGGCAATTTAGGCCCAGCGCTGTTTGATCTATAGAGAACGCACCATGGATGTCAGCGCTGGGAATGGTTATTTCCCAGGGGAGGCAACCAGTGGGGACTTGCAGCAGAATCCAAGAGGCTAAAAATATATTTGTGAAAAGCAATTACAGGTATAAAGTCAGATGTGAACACTGGAGAGGCTTTGAAATGCTAAATTAGTGTCCATTCCCCCTGCCTGTCAGTGATATATCTTTCAAAAAGGGATGATTGGCATCCTTTGTGCCCTGCTGCATTTCACCTGCATCTTTGACCGAATGTGATGCCTTGATTTGATGCACCGCAACATAACTAACTTCATTTGAAATATGAGCATGGAAAATTTGATGTATCCATTGCACGACTGGACAAGGCCTAATTATCTATGGTAATTAGCACCATCTTCCATTTGTGAAGCAATAATCTTGCGCTGTGATTTGTCATGGATGTCATCTTGTACAATATTGCAGAGGCATTGAGGCATTGGCTTTTGTTGCTGTGGGTTTTTTTTTTTTAAATGCCATCAATTTTCACCACCGAAAAAAGATCATTTCACTGAGTTTTGTCCGAAATGCTCCAGCTGAAGTAGAATACATCTGCATTAATGTGCCTTTAATCTAGCTCTCCTACGGCCAAAATTGCCTATCGTTTGTAACCCTGCATGTAAAAAAAAAATAAAAAAAATTGTTGGACAGATGCTTTCCTTATCTGCTACCTCTCCAAATTCTTTGTACGTTCCACCTTCTCTTGATTAAGAGTAGCCCCAGACACAAAAGAGCAAACACACTTATCAGATGGCGATCAGAGAAGAAAAATAACCCTCGCCGTGAAAGCGCCTCTCCTCCCCCTTTTTCTGTGACTTCCCCAGCCGGCAGAGGGAGGGGACGAGCGGTCGAGGAGGACAGATAAGTGCGGGGATGAGGAACAACTTGTCAAGATCGCGGATGATAAACGGAAAGCTCCATGTGGGTGGAAGAACTAAGTGATGCCGCTCGCCCCTTGGGTGGCTTTACCTGCGTTTGTAACGAATGCAACTCATGTCGCATTGGCATTCATCATTCAGACTTTTTTTTGGCAAGGTTTCGCCTCACATAAGTCACAGTTTGCACCGGGTGCGTCGGGCAAGGGCACCGCCATAAGAACTTCCAACGCGTTGTCAGAGTGCCAAAGCATGTTTAATACCAACGTTGCAATGCAATTTCCTCCGCTCCTGTTTGCAGCACAATGGGCCTTTGTGGAAACCGAGCCGAAAAGAAGCTGTTAAAAAGTCAAGAGGACTTTTAAAAATCCGGGCAAGAACACTTTGGGCGCTTGTATTATTCATCGTCTTTCAGTTAACTTTGAGGGGTGAAGTGATGTTCCAAAAAATGACATTGGCAAGATGCAGTGTGATTTCACAGATCCAAGAATAAACCGAACTGTTGCCTCATCACGCCTGCAAGTTGAGATCCATGCGCTTTTTTTTTCGCGCTAATGAAGTGTGGAGTTGCCAGGACTGAATATTACATGTCACCCCGTCTCACCTACTTCTTTCTATTCGCTTCTCTTGTTCTCATATATGCCAGCTGTTGCAAAGTAAACAAGATTAATCAGAGGCATTGTTTCCATGGCGTCGAACATAAATATCACTGACTTACAGGATTTATTTCAAAACGAGGGGAACACTTGTGATTATTCCAGAAAAGGATTCATTACCAGTATTTGTTTGGCGCTGTCAATTATCAGCTAATGATGATTCTCCTACATTATGAGGGATTTAACAAACGCAGCCCCACCTTGGGATTCTCAGCAATAAAATCTTTCACTTGATTAAAAATGTTTGCATGATTACTTTGGTTATAGTGAGTCATAAGTCATTTTTCTTGAGCAGGCGAGGTAGAAGGCAACATTACTTAAATATCCACGGCGCTTTAAATAGCAGGGGTGCTGGCTAAGGTTTAGACAACCCCGTACCCACATAATAAAGAGTTAATGAACTATTTGCCGAAGTGATGCATATTAAGCTCCGTTTAACCATCTGCCGGGCCGGGTCTCGACAGCCACTTGGTGCGGGTGATAGATTTCAAAGCGGGATGAGACATCAATCACTGTCCTGCGCTGATTGGTTGTTTGTGTGTGCGGCAGTGGCCCTCCATCTCGGCGAGGCGAAGGTTGGCTGATTGCTCCCCCCCCTCCCCTTTCTACATTCATTGTAGCTACCTGACACCGTGTTATACACCCAGTGCTGAGCTTGGAAATGCTTATTTACACTTCACTAGGCCGAGCCTTCACATGCGCAATATCATTTGGGTGTCTCGATGCTGAATTGGCCCGCTGTGCTCTCGGCTAGGTGTGAAGGGAGCAGGTTTAGCAGTCCGGTTATTGCCTCCCTTGCTGTTTTTGTCCATTTATTCTGAGATAGGCGAGATGCAGGAGTGTTGGCCCTTTGTTTTGCTGGCCTGCCTGTCTTTTGGCCCATCTACTACGATCGCTGACTGACAAGTGGTTAAGATGTCTCTTTGTGCTTATCAAAAAGTTGGCACATGCAGGTGAAAAGCTGCAGTCCCTATCTGCTCTGTCGCTGCAGTCGCATTCCGGATTGGGAGCTACAATGGGAGTTATTTCAGGACACCTGCCATTGTAACGCTATGCAGCAGCATTTATTACAATCCTGACTTCCAATGCACTAATTGAATCATAATGCTGTGAGATTAACAGATCACGTATTGTTTTGCACTGAATAATGTTTGGCATTGCCGCACCTCTTTACCTGTGTGATGTTATTCACGATACTACATTCCCTCTCGTGGGCTACTGCTGTTTCTTTTTGTTGTTGTTGTTGTTGCTGCTGCTGCTGCTGTTATTTTTGTCTATGATTCATCAATTTTACCATCACTCATGCTGCACGGCATTTCTGGTTAGTGCTTTTCCAGCGTCTAGTCAATTAAGAAAAAAAAGCTTCCCAGATCTGAACAGTGCATACTGTAACTTCAGTTTCTGCAGCACATCTAAAACATGAATCCAGATGGCGTCTCCAGCCAAAAAAAAAACAAAACATTCTCACTCTGGTGAAATACACTTAAGGCTTTAATGTGGTGATATACCACAGGGGCCTTGAGGAAAAGTGGAGAAACTTCAAAACTATTAGCATTATTAAAATTATGAACAAGACAGACAAGAGCATGTTTACTGTCTCGATTTATTTGCCAAGCGAGAAGAAAATGCTGTCACACATCACAATGCTCTATATTTCTTCTTGACAGAAATAGCACAAGGAGAGACAACAGAAGAGACTACAGATTGAACAGATTTCTTCAGGCGGCGTGACTTATGTTGACATTGACTGTTTTCATATACTTCCATGTAGGCTATCTGTCCCATATGGCACAAGTGACATTAATTGCTAAAGGAATATTATTCTTTGGGTTCTGCTGGTTTGAAGAGTAATCTCTTGGTGAGTGGCACATATTCCTTGTTTCCAAAAGACCACAGACAAAACTTTCTGCCAAAGAAACGGAGCAGCACAAGGAAAATTCAACAAATATATAGTTCAGCATCTTTGACGTAGTTAATACTACAAATAAAGTTTATTTTAGTAAAAAATTAAGTGTGGGAAGATCTGCAGATATTTAATCCTGCTTATGTATATCTCATTCCCACACACCCGTTTTTCAAAGAGGCTTTTTCTTTTTTTATTTCCTTTTTTTTTTTCAGACACTTCAGCCTACTTACAGACACTTAACATCACAACATATCCGGTGGGAATTCAGATCATAGGATATGGCTGTCATCTATGAGCATGAAAATATGTAGCAATATTCAAAAGACATAATTCTTTTAAGCATAAAATATCATAAACATGTCATACTTAAAATATATATTAATACATACAACAAAACATACATAAATCTGCCGGATTCAGCCACAATGCCTCATGGAATATCAGCTAACAGACCCAAACAAAATTTCATGATACATATTTCCAGTCTGTAATGTATCGGAGGAGGAGGTATTTCACAGCTCGTTGCACGGCCATGCTCACCAACCTGCACCCGTTTCCACAACAAAGTTATCGTCGCTGAACTTCATGTGCAACCAAGAGACTCTGACGTCGTTCAGACACGATCTCTGTTGGCACGGTAATGCACAACCTCTTTATCATTCATGGTGATGGTGAATGTCCTTGGCAGTGAATAACACTCATCATATACCCGTTTGTATCAAATATTAAGGCCGGCCAGTTCGTTTGCGTCAAGGGTTGAACCTTCCTGGGACAAGGTTTCTTCAAATTGTGAGTCATGCGTACGGTAAAAGGAAATAGTGAAAAAACAGATGTACCAATGGAATGAATATACTTTTTATATATATATATATTTAACTCATAACTACAGAACACAAGGTTTTGTTGTTGATGTTTGGAACAGAGCTTCCCTGATGATGACACGTGCCAGATCTCATCCTGTTAACACACTTTCTTGTCCTTTTTCATGGCGTTTAATGCCACCATTTGCATAATTTTATGACTGTGATGGAGCTTGCATAAACACCATTAAGCCAAATTACTAGCCAATCATCACGCACGACCTGAGACGGTGCGTTTTTGCTCGTGTGCCATCGCCCCTCTTACATAAGATGACATCTTTTGTAGCTAGTGCTGTTTTGGACCATCTATTTTGTCTTTTCTACGACATATAATGAATATTCATTAACCCAGAAAAAAAAAGCTGAACATGATTAGTGATGTAGGTGCTTGCCAAAGACAATAATAGGCAATGCGGAAAATATCATTCAGAGTGCCATTCAAAACAGCCTTTGTACCAGACAATGAGTATGACCTCCCATGTTCGACGGGTGCCAATATTATTGGTATAGTCTTAGCTGTAATGCCTCCTCCAGATGGCCCTTCTCAATTGAGCCATTCTTTTCCAACACGCTGAAGCAGGGAACGTGATGCACACAGGCTCTGGAAAGCCACGGATATTTTGACTGTTTTGCTGCGCCCTTCACAGAATTAGTCATAGGGGTGTGAGCGATATTAGAGTCAAATTAGAACCCTGCTGTCTTTGTAACCACATGAATAATTGAGGAATTTCTAATCATTATTCGCAAACACTGAGGCGGATCCACTGGAGAGGTCATGTTAACCACTGAATGACCTCTCTTGATGCCATGAAATTCCTGTGAAGTGGATCAGGGCCTTGAGCAGAGCCAGTACTGGTGGATAAAGATGACAAACTCATTACTATTGTTGTGATCATAATTAGAAATATCACTTTTAGCCTCATGGTCCAAGAGGCAGCAGTGTAATAAAAGCAATAGTGGCAGAAATAAAAATCCTTTTTGGTCATTTTGACAGTCGTAAAGAGGACTAATGCACCAATCGATCGCCAACAGGGCATTTTTCCAATACTTTCGGCACGTCTGACGTATGAGTGACAGATTTGTAGCGCTTGGGAGAATACATCGTGTCAGCTGACCCCTCAACAGCCCAAGCACATGGGGTTAAGTGAAAATGAAGTGCTAATATCCCCCCGAGGGGTGAGCGCTCTTGCTATGCATAGCATCTCTGTCCAGATGACCAATAGAATCACTTAGGTTTGTCTACAGTACGTCCACGATATCCGCGGCGCCCTGCTGTTAAATGGTCTGCCTGACGATAATGCCCTTTCATTCTCATAGGGGTCAGTGATAATGATGAGATTAATTGACTGCAGTCTGGTTCAGACTCTCAGTATAAGAGGAGTCAAATTGAAGTGGCTCCCTAATTTACGTTTTGGATTTGTCTCTAACAATTTTTTTTTAAAATATACTACACGGCCAGACAATTTTTTAGCCACGCTAAAAATGTAGCCTTAGATGAGACCTACAAGATGAACTAGAATGGAGCTTTCAACAAATGCCAATCTCTAAACATCCTACAACCTGTCCCTTTAAGCATTTCTTGAGGGTTTCATGGAGAAATGTTTATGGTCTAATTGGTGCAAAGATTTTCTCACGCAGAGCATGTGTGAGGAACCCTTTCAATCCAGGGGAAATCCATAATAAATAACACATAGCTCCAGTTCAACCTAATGAATGTGAGCAGAGATCAAGTGCTTACTATACAATTAATCATAATCACTATCATCGCAACCACTGAGGAAATATAAGTTGGTTGGAATTCAGTATACACTTCTCTTTGCCATACCCAACGCAACACTTCAAATGCTTTCATCTTCTGAACTATCACCTTTCAGGTTGCCTCATTACATGCCTTGATCTTTTATGCAGTTGGATAAAAACAGAAGCCTTGCTATGCCTTGATCTCCGTTATAAAAGCTCCCCAAGAACCGACAGACTGTTTAAAGTTGGAAACGGCATTAGATATAAGCTGCATTAGACTAAAGTATTGTTTGATATTTTTATGCATTATTGACCACGAAGCAAAAAGCTAAGTATTGACCTCATCAAAAGTGGATGGGGGAGGGGGAGGTGTGGCAGTGTGTACAGAGCAAGGATGTGCAAGATGTATTCCTTGTTTTTTATGTGAAGATACTCGATGTGACTAGTGTGTGAGAGAATTTCCAAAACATCTGGTTTTCAGTTTCAGCATGCCTCAGTAACTACATATACTGTAGATTAATTGTACTCAAATGTGTCTACCTGTGACAATTATAATTTCTTCAGATATTTCAATAGTTGTAGAATGATTCGTTTTCACATGTGATGTTTTGAGCCCCCCCCAATCGGAAAAGGGGGACTATGGATTGGAGTCCGTCTGTTTGTCCCTCACACACAATTTCTGAGCTTCTGCTGGCCTGTTTTAGAAGAAACTGGGGGGAGGAGTGGGGGGGAGGTGGATTTTGACACTGTGGTCCAGCATTTTGAATATGAACCTGATTGGCGCACCACAGTGGGCCAAGAAAAGGCCAGAAACTCCCCAAGCTTCAAGCAGCAGCAGCAGCAGCAATGTCTCAGACACTCCTGGCCCAGTTTTGACTCATCTTGGGGGAGATGATGCAGCTTTATTTTGAGATCTGGCTTTCTCAAAATGAAACTGATTGGGCCCCTGCAGCACCGCCAACAAGCCAGCAGGGCCCTGAGTTGTGCGTAATATCTCGGACACTGCTGGGTCAAAATCCGATGAACCTTTGGGGAATAGTGTGATTTTTGCATTGATATCCAGTGTATTTAATAAGCATAACGGTATTTTTCTGTTGTCCCAGCAACAGATAGAATGTGATGATGGATTTAATTATAGTGGTTAGCAGTGAGATTGTTGTTTGTTTGTTTTGTTTCTGGTTAATATAAGCTGTTTAAACGACATTGTGGAGAAAATAAAATCTATTTAACAAATAGATTCCC